>PNEQ01056716.1:0-21738 GCA_003012365.1 Medauroidea extradentata
CCATTCTTCAGAACAAGTGAATTCCACTGTGCCCAATATGCCTTAGTTGTAGCACTCTTCTCAGATAGATCCTGCCATTCTGGCCGGTGGTCCTGCTCTTTCCAATCCAGTATTGGGCACAAGTCTGGGTCACTTTGTTGTTCTTCTCTTATCTTGTCGTCAGTCCAGGAGAACTTCTTATCGGCTGTGGATGCCTGAATCCTGGTTGTTCTGACATAGCGGACCCCTCCACTTTTCTCCTCTTGCCGTTCCCAATGGCGACAGTTGGGGTCACAAGGTCTGCGAGATAATGCATCTGCTATATTGTGGGAGCGACCAGCACGGTGTTGTATATCAAAGTTGTATTCTTGAAGGTGTTGTATCCATCGAGCTATTTGTCCTTCGGGATTCTTGAAGTTCAGTAGCCAGCGTAGAGCAGCATGATCTGTTCGCAAAGTGAAGTGTCTACCATATAAGTAGTGGTGGAAATGTGATATGGACTTCACCATTGCCAATTGCACCCTACGAGTCACACAATAGTTTCTCTCTGGTTTCTGCAGCACTTTGCTGAAATATTCTAAAGGCTTCTCTACTCCATCTTGAACCTGTGGTAGCACAGCACCGATGCCTACATCACTAGCATCTGTGTCCAATATAAACTCGCATTCACTATCGGGGAAGCCCAAAACTGGAGTGGACATTAAAACTTCTTTTAATCTTCTGAAAGAGGTTTCACATTCAGGTGTCCACAGGAATTTTCTTTTGGCTTCAGTAAGCTCATGTAGCGGCTTGGCAATCGTAGCAAATCCATGTACAAATCGCCGATAATAAGCGCAGAGTCCAAGAAGGCTCCTCACCTGTGTCCTGTCTGTTGGTTGTGGCCAGTCTTTTATTGCCCTGGTTTTTTTCTGGGTCAGTCTGGATTCCATCAGCTGATACCACATGCCCTAGGAAACTGACTTTATTTGGAACAAGTGGCACTTCTTGGGAACCAGCTTCACATTTGCAGCAGCAACTTTCTGAAACACGGAATCTAATCTGGTAAGGTGTTCTTCAAATGTTTTACCGGTGACCACAATATCATCTAAGTAAACTTGGCAAATATCTAGAGGTAGGATCTTTTCCATTAGTCGTTCGAAGGTAGCAGGGGCATTGCATAGCCCAAACGGCACGACTTTAAACTGCCAAGTTCCTTTCCCTTGCACAGAGAAGGCTGTATTCTCCCTGTCCACTTGCGCCACCTCACATTGCCAGTAGCCACTCTTCATGTCAAGAGTAGAGAACCACTGTGACCCTGTCAAGCTGTATAGTGTGTCATCAATCCGGGGTAGGGGGTAGCAGTCCTTTTTGGTCACATCATTCAGCCGGCGGTAATCCACGCAAAATCTTGTGGACCCATCTTTCATGGCATGCAACAATAACTTAGCCCTTTTTTTCTCTTTTTTTAATTACTTGAATGTTATTATGAATTAAGTACTTTCATTTTCAAAATCACTCGGAAATGCCTACGCATAATTTTTTCCTTTGTCAACAGTATAAAGGAAGTCATTTCAGGTTTTTCTTTCATTGTGTTAGGGGGGGAGGGCAAGATTTTATTTTCGGTGACAGTGACCTTGTTGCATCTTTTTTATTAATTAAGCATGTATAAATTAGAAACTTTTATAATAAAACTTCAGTTTTATGTGCTTAAGTTAGCATTATTTAAATAGAAAAATACAAAAATTAATTTATGCACTTAAAATTTTAATTCCAGGGGAGGTGGAGCCTTTCTCCCCTTTGCCACTCCTAAATGACGCCCCTGAACAGTGTGCTCGTCTGAATCCAGAACATTTTTGACTCAAATTGGGTTCTTGAAAGGTTAAAGAACTCCACCAAATATAATTTAACTTGCAAGCGCCTGTGATAGGCGAGTGTCCAGACCTGTTCTTCTACGATCGCGTTATGGACGCACGAGCTAGACTAGGCCATATCGCTTTCCTGTTTCCGTGCCACAGGTGCGGATTTCTATTTACGCGGATTTTGCCAGAGTATTTTTTTTTTTAATTCAGAAAATGAACAAACATCGTAACACTGCACCACAACTATTTGTTTATAATTGTTTTGACTATGTAGCTTAAATTTTAAAAAAATAACTTCATAACTTTAAAGTCGATAGTTAGTCAAAAGTATAAAAGAAAAAAGTAGGCTACATAGTGAACACAATTTTCAAGGAATTTGTCTAACGCAGGCCAATGCAGACTGTCAATCTCTGTGTGTGACCAAATTGAACTGTGCCATATTGCTGCCCATAACAAGCGATGTCCCTCATCCCTGCTTGCGTACACAACTTCCTACCTTCGCCTGCAATAGGTCAGCTTTCAATTTGGTCATGTAACAAAGAGTAGCGTAACAGTCTAGTTCTTTTATAATGTCTTTGTGGGAGAAATTTTTCCATTTACACTTCAACGAGGATTCGTCCCACTATCCACCCCCCCCCCCCCCCACACCACAATGTCGCGGACCGGAAACTGATAAAACACATTTCAAACATGTTGCTCACCATAAAACTAAACAGTCAACTATTTGTTGAAAGCAGAGTGAAAACATTATTTGTGTGGTCGGCAGACTATTCATGTTGTTTGTTGAGTTCAAAGACGTGTTTCCGTTATTGTTAAATCAATTTGATAATGCGGTACATTTATATTCAGGTTGGAATAACATATGGAACACAAAATAAGCAGCATTTTAAATATACTAACGAAGCTAGTCTGTATTAAAAGTGCCTCCATTTAACATACAAGAAAACAATTTCACCGACAGTGAAAGTTTTACGTTTTAATATTGACTTAAAATAATTGATTTAGAAAAATTAGCTTGTACGTTGTATATCAGACTAAACTACTTTTAGCATTATAAGTCTTATCTTTGACATCCCAGGTTGCAGGGCCTGTAATTAAAAATAGTGGACCATTAGATTTTTCGAACAGTTAGTTGTATTTCCAGTAACCAAGCCTGCAGTATTAGACGTTTGATGGTTGAGTTTGACGTGTGCCGTGAACGCCCATTCTGCCGCCGTCCTTTTTGGGCTGACGCGGCCGTGTCCCGGCCTCGTGCTCTCTCCTCCCTTCCCCCGCTACAGCAGGACATAAGGCACTGTGCTTCATTAGTGGAGACGTCAACACCAACATCCCCCCCTATGAAGTCTACAACTAGCAGTTTTGGGCTAGTCAAATTCGTTTACAGGGCCCGCAGCGTATTTGCTAGTATTTTCATCAACATCTAAAACTGTCCCAGATCATGTGAACATGTTTATGACGTCGGGGCGCTACGTGCCACGAAGCACGACAGGTGCCAAGCTGCAACAGGCATTACGTAAATAGTGACGTTAGTTAATCAGAAAGCATACCAGAATACACTGTAGATTTGCATAATTGCTTACAGTACTCTTTTTGAAAAACATTTTGAACATTTTGGATATTATTTCAGTTGCTAAAGTCAGCATGGCGGCAAGGACTCTTAGGAAAGCCTGCCAAGAGTGTTTTAATTTACTTTTTGTGTTCTTAACATTTATATGCTCCTTAAGAGCAAGTTTGATGCATGTCTTCTTTTAATTCAAGCAGAATCTCATTATGTATTTAATTTTTGAATTTAATACCTATTTTATTCTAACAATGCTTTCAGAGATTGTCCTACAAAAGACTAGCAGTTATATTTATATGTAATGGACAGAAACATTCTTAAAATTATTTCTTTACTTTTTCATTACTTTTGGTTTTGCATTTATGTTTAAATTAGAATGTAAGAGCAAATCCACCACATCTGGCGAGAACGCGGGCTTCCGGGTTCCCGTCTGACGCCATATTGAGTTAGTCTTCGCCCCGTCAGCGAGCAAGTAGGTTGTGTGCGCGGAGTGCGGTCACGTCTCCCTGAGGTCCCTCATCTTTTGTGACGTAATCATTTAGTTTTCAATAGTTTATTTAGTCAACCGGAACCTTTTTGTGTCTCTTCATGACCTCAGGGATCGACGCGCGTCAGGGCAGTGCTATTTGAGACTCCCTCATAACTTTTCACTTAAGTCCATTGTTGGCCGATGCCACTTTTCACATCTTTACTGATTCGCTCCGAGCGAATATTTTACGTATGGTCAATGGTGGCACTGCTCGAGGGTGTTTCAAGCAAATAAACCACCACACTGGTTTCAATTCACGTCAGTGTTTTCCTCATAGGCAACAATCACTTTCTTCCCCTCTGCACACTAAGGAGCCACAGCAACCAGAGTCGTCGGGAGCAGCGAGTGCCAGGTGGGCTAGCATGCAAACCACTACGAGGACTTCCAACACCGACAAGCAGGCCAGGTTACATGGCCAACAGGCCGTCGACACACACCAGATGTCAACCTCAGGTAACCTCACGTCGGGCACATCCTTTGGTTCCCCTGAACCGACCCTGGCCTATCCCGTGCCGTGTTATTTGGCGCCCAACGTGGGGCGCCAGAAAACGAGGCCAAAACCTTCATTTACGAAACTGAACTAAACCTGCCTACTCCAAGCTATATCCAGGCTCAAACCTTCTTCTTGCAAAAATAGATTTCAAAATTTGGATCATTTTCCTCTATCTCTATTGTTGGCGCATGTCGCTATTCCAAATTTCAAATCTACCTGAAAGCTTTTCTTTGGAACTTGTACAGAACTTTCGCCGCGTAAAACCGGCACCTTTGACTTAACGAAATCCTATCCTGTGCCCAGGAAGACGCCGGAGCACCCGGAAACAACATGTTGTTGCAGCAGACGTCTCAGCGGTTTCAAGACCAGCATTTTTGCGATACGTACGGTAAAACCCCCTACAGGCGAGGGGACAGCCACGTCGCGATGTTTGGGACTGTGAAACGTGAAAAAATAGATTCCGCTATTGTTAACTGGCAGACATCAAATGGTGCAGCAGAGGTACTGTGCAAAAACTGTGTACGTCCTGTAACTGCAGAAGACCCATTTTCATTGACCGACACTTGCAGGTGCGATGACGTGCGGATTGCATTTAAAGTGCGTGAGCAACAAAGGTCTGTGGACTGGGACCTTAGCAACAGTGCAATTTCACACCTGTCTTGTGGCAAACGCACTCGTTTGTGCCCAAAGTGTGTCAGACCGTATCAGGACAACAATGCGACCGTAAGCAGTGACCATTGTTGCCAGTGTACCTACTTTAGGCTGTCAGAACTTCCACAGCCAACTTTCAAACAGAAACTGAATAAGTGCACATATGGGAAATGGTGCAACGGACAGGGAGAATTCTCACTCGCATGCCACGATTGTCTTAGGCCTTTCCATGAACAGTGCATAACTGCGCGGGAAAAACAGACTGTTCGCACAGACAGATGGTTCGTTTGTAATTATTGCCACCCACAGAAATTCGCTAACTGCGATAGTAGGAGACCAGCCGCGTCTACCGTGTCTACCGCGTCTAATATATCTACCGCGAGAACAACAACATGGGTGTCAGAAATCTTTTCTGATGTTACAAACTGTGCTACATTATTACAGCCACGAGCCACGAGTACAAGACACGAACTCAGTGAATTAGAATAGTGTGCGACGAGTGTGTTTGGTAAGGACGCGCGGGAACTTCGTACCCGCACTACCCTCCCTTCTACCGCGCCGGTCGTCACAGCTGCGCGTGACGTCACAGCGAGGCCACGTGCGCCGGCTAGTTCAAGGTCGCGCCCAAGGGAGGAGCGGAACATAGAACAGCTGGTCTTTCGCGACACCACAACAAAGCATCACACGTGCGCTGGGGCGCATACGACTGCAAGTAAGTTCCAGTCACTGCCAACATTCACCGGCTTACCAGCAGAGGACTCATTAGCCTTTCTACAGGACTGCACACAGCGCCTGCTGCGCTACCAGGTCGAGGAGGCAGACTGGCCGAGCTGCGTGGGCGAGCGGTTACAAGGCAAGGCAAAAGTATGGTGGCGAGCAATTACACACTATGGTCAAACATGGTCCGAGTTTAAAGTTGCTTTTGAACGCCGTTTCAGTAGTGCATTTACATCCTTACAAACACACAGTAGATGCTTGTTAGCAGAATAACAATTAAACGAGTCACTCTGTACCTTTGTCACAAACAAAATCAGCATGTTAAAGAAGTACTATCCAGAGATGTCAGTACGCGAAGTTTTGGAGGTAGTAGCCTCAACAGCTCAAAATAGATTCAGACCTGCCTTAGCTTCCCTTATTCATGTGTCTAAGGAGGATTTCTTATGTTCAGTTGTTGTCCTAGAGCAAAATGTAGTCGAGGAAACACCGCGGCGTGACCGCGAACGTACCTTCTCGCGTGTTACAGAACCACGCAAATCTGGCACAGATCAGCAAAACCAGAAGCAAAATAAACCAGTCAATGCAGAGCAGAACAGTAACCACAGATTTCAGCCCCGTAATAATAATATTAAGGGAGAGTCGGTCAAACCAGACTATTCGAAAACACCCAAAAACCCATGTCATTATTGCGAGGGGAATGTTTTTCATTGGCATTTTGAGTGCCCGAATATCGCAGCAGGCAAACCTATGCTGAACCAGTCGGGAAACAACAAAGCGGGGTAAAGGGGCCGGACGCTGCTTTTACCCCCGGAAAAACAAACAGTACCAGACCTGACATAAATTCAGAAGTAATTTGGCCAACTATACAGAATATGAAAAATGCAAACAATACTCAACATAGTAACAAGTGTAATCATGTGCATGCAGTTGATGTAAATAATGTAAATAATCAGAGTGCAAATTGTCAGTGTCATACATGTCTACACAATGTGTCTGTCAAAAATATTGTGTCACACAATGCTGCCAACTGTGGAACACTCCAGGACATTTGTAATCACAAACAAACTACATATCAACATTAAGAACTACCAACTGCGGAATGTAAACAAACCATTTGTCAACACACAGAGTTGCCAACTGCGGAATAATGCACATGTAAACAAAACACTAGTCAACCGACAGTGTTACCAACCACTGAAACCAAATCAACATGTAAACAAAACACGCAGATTCAGACACCGCAACAAATTCTACTTAATCAAGTACAGAATTTCAACCATGGCATGCTACGCATACCAGTCATTCTAAATGGACACAAATGCAGAGTGCTGATTGACACAGCCGCATCGCACAATTTTGTACGCCCAGGATTTATTGACCCACGGAATTTAAAGACAGCTGTCCATACACTCAAACTGGCTACAAATCAACAGACTAGCGAGACGCTAGGTGAAACAGAGATCGCGGTCACCATACGCGACATCACCACAACCACAACAGCCTTTGTCACGTCAGATCTACGTGAAGACGTAATATTAGGTATACCACGGTTGACGGAACATAATACTGTTGTCGAACCGGCAGCCCATCGAATACATTTCGGCCAACACGAGCGACGTACCGTGTACAATCTGGATCCCAAGCCGACCCACACGGCCACACGCGTGCTGTTGGATGAGCTCGATCACGGAGTACCAGAGCAGTACAGAGAAGCAATGCAGCGAATGTTGGACGAACGTAGGGATGTTTTCACTACCACAGACCCTCTCCGTAGAACAGATGTCATTCAGCACCACATTCCACTTACACAGGAAGAACCAATTTTCACACCACCTCGTGGCTACCAACCGCATCAATGCCGCATCATCAAGGAACAAGTGCAGGAGATGCTAGCGGAGGGAGTCATCGAGCCGACCCATAGCCCTTATAATTCAGCTATTACATTAGCCCCTAAAAAGGACGGGACGAGGCGTTTCTGTGTCGATTTTCACCCAATTATTCGGGTCACACAGAGCGCACCGCCACCTTACATTCAAGTCAAAGGAGCGTTAGGAGCTCTCGGGCGTGCCAAAATACTGTCGTCACTTGATCTACGTAGTGGATACTGGCAGGTATCGGTCGCTCCAGAAGATAGACCCAAAACCGCATTTATCACACCTGACGGCAGGCGATTTCAATTCTGCGCTATGCCTTTTGGGTTAAAATGTGCACCCGCTACCTTTCAAGCACTCATGGTAAAAGTTCTTGATGGCTACATCGGAGAGTTCGCGCTGCCCTACCTCGACGATGTTGTTGTCTGGTCAGAAACGTGGGAGGACCACATACGCCATCTTTCTCTAGTGCTTGAATGCTTAGCTACTAACAGACTGACCTGTGCAAATCAAAAGTGCCATATCGGCAACGGATGCATCAAATTCTTAGGACATCTAGTGGACGAGGAAGGCAGCAGACCGACACCGGAACAAAGTGATTTGATCAATAGTCAAGCAGCTCCATGAACTCGCAAACAATTAAGTAAATTTTTTGGACTTGTAAACTGGCTCCGAGATTTCATTCAGGACTTTGCTATTGTCACGGCACCTCTCACGAGTTTATTGTCACCAGCGAAACCGTTCAAATGGGAGCTAGAGCACCAGCAGTGCTTCGAACAAATCAAAGCCAGATTCTCCAAGTGCCCCAAACTGGCACGACATGATCCGAGCAGACACCTACATCTGCAAACCGACGCTAGTGAACAAGGCCTAGGAGCGGTATTGTACCAGTACGGCGACAACAATGAACGACGTATCATAGACTTCAGCAGCGCAAAGTTCGGCGCTGTGGAACGTCGTTATGACGTAAACGAACGGGAGTGTCTTGCCTTCGTCTGGTCACTAAAGCGGTACCGCCAATTCCTGGAGTACCAGAGATTTACGCTACGGACAGACAACCGTTGTTTGATATGGCTCCACTCCATGTGCGAGGCACAGAGCAAGTTAACTCGTTGGGCACTGTTTCTCCAGTCATTCGATTGTGAAGTACAACATGTACCTGGAGTCGAAAATGAGTTAGCAGACAGCCTATCACTATCTCCACATGATGTGTTCACCTATGACAAAGAGGAATGGGATGATATCATGCCACCAACAATGCATAAAACTGGAGACGGTAATCTGGAGTGTAGTCGAATAACTGTACAAGACAATCTCACCCTTGAAGCACTGAAGAACCGCATCGTAGCTGCACAGCAACAATGCCCTGTGTCACAGCAATAAGTTAACAGATGTAGTAAGGGCAAGGTTCCGCATTGGCGTGTCGTCGACGTCGTTCTACAGATAGAATGTCCGGCAGCCAACCCAGCCTGGAAGGTGTACGTGCCAGAAGCAGAGCGGACCACAGTCATGAGGAACACAAACGCTAACCAACATCAGACGTCACTTCCACTGGCCAGGAGCGGCACTACATACTCGGAACTTCGTACGCGAGTGCCAGCCATGCAACTGTATTAAGAGCCGACGTGCGGATGGCCTGCAACAAAAGCAGCCGAGGACACCCAGCATCCCCATGGATACTGTTGCGTTGGATCTGATGGGTCCGTACCCTCGTGCCAAGGGAGGCAAACGCTTCATACTCGTCATAACAGACCTGTACACCAGGTGGGTCGAAGCCTTCACCATTTCCAGCGGACGGGCACCCATCATCGCACGTGTTCTAGAAAACGAGTTTTTCACCAGATGATGATACCCGCAGGTCCTGCTGACCGATAACGGAACTCAGTTCACAGGCAAACTGTGGCGCGAGTGTTGCTCTAGGTGGAACATACAACACCACACGACAGCCGCATACCATCCACAAGCAAACCCGACAGAGCACAGGAACCAGGAGATTAAGGTACAGCTTCGATTCCGGATGCGTGGACAACATGCGAGTTGGGCAGAACACCTCCCCGCTATACTCTACACCTTACGCTCCCGAGTCAATGCAGACTCTCCTGCAGAACTGCTCCAAGGACACAACTTATGGCTACCAGGTGAACTGGCGTGCTTTCCGCGTGCTGACGCAACTGAGGGAGAGGGAAGTGGTGAGCGCTGTCAACGACTGCGTCGGGACCAGGTGCAACAACGGCAGCAGAGGTATGCAGCGCAATGATGCCCGAACACAGAAAGACCGACACCACCCCTTCAACCCGGCCAGTGGGTATACGCGTGCACACCCACAATCTGCGAGTAAAAGAGCTTTCTGTGCAGGACTGGCGCGGAAGTGGACTGGACCTCACATAGTACTGAGAGCTGCTGGCAACACGTGCTACATCATCAGGGTGGGATGTTACACCCGTAAAGTTCATCGGGATGACCTACGCCTAACGAGAGTGCGACAAGACGAACAACAGCAAGAAGACAACCCAGGCCGGGGTACACCACCGAGTGATGCACCGGTGTGCAACCCCACTGACGTAAACACTGGACCTGAACCGGAAACACTACTCCCAGCAGAACCCGTTTAGCCTGACATACAGGGTACTATAGAGAAACCGGTGGGGACACACTTCCCTCACTTGTCGACTTCCTTGCCCGCAGAGTCACCCTCGTCTGCCCCAGCGGAGCTACCGAGCGAGGCAAACGGACCAGTAGCGAGAGTTGGTGACAGGAGTCCAATGACCGAGGAGGACCCCGACCCAGACAGCAACCAGGCAGCCAGCCCAGTGGGCTCTCCAGTCCCCGAAGGGCTGAATACAGAGGAGACCAACCAGTCTTCTGACAGTGCGACAGAGGGAAAAGGCAGCAGAGCCTTGGGCGACACTCCCGCCCTGCTTACTGACACAATGGACGATGAGGTCGATGCACACATTGCAAAACAGCCTACGTCCCGCAGCCCAGCTGACAGCGAGGCTGACGGAGAGTCCAGTGGCCCAGAGACCCCTGCAATGCCACCACATCGCAGTCAGCGACGACACCGTCCTGTGCAGGCTCCCGGCACAGGATGTTCTGAGGTGATATCTACACAATCTACCGTCCCTTCTCTGCCCAACAGGTGCAGGAAGCAGGCCGAACCACTCTATGGAGACGCTCAAGAGGAAGGAACATCCAGTTCTCCCGTTCTCTTAGGCGGTGAGGCACCTGCCCGTCATTCAGACCGCATGGGTCGCCTGTACACACAATGTCGGCCTGCAACAGGTGCTATTCCAGCACATGGCCTTGGCGGGTACTCCTCAAGCAACACCTATGGAGCATCTGAGAAGCAGACGGCAATGAGGCGACGATGCCGCCCCAGAGCAGCGGCATTACCGGCAACCACTACAGCAGGCCACTATCAGCTACGAGCCCGCAAAACCTTGCGTGCTCCGAGCAGCTGGTACCACTAGCGGCCGAACAGACGCCTGAGTGGGGGGCGGATGACATGTGCCGTGTACGCCCGTTCTGCCGCCGTCTTTTTTGGGCTGCCACAGCTGTGTCCCGGCCACGTGCTCTCTCCTCCCTTCCCACGCTACAGCAGGACATAAGGCACTGTGCTTCATCAGTGGAGACGTCAACATCAATGCCCCCCCTCCCTATGAAGGTACATTACGGTCTACAACTAGCAGTTTTGGGCTAGTCAAATTCGTTTACAGGGCCCGCAGTGTATTTGCTAGTATTTTCAACAACATCTAAAACTGTCCCAGACCATGTGAACATGTTTATGACGTCGGGGCGCTACGCGCCACGACGCACGTCAGGTGCCAAGATGCAACAGGCATTGTGTAAATAATGACGTTAGTTAATCAGAAAGCATACCAGACTACACTGTAGATTTGCTTGATTGATTACAGTACTCTTTTTGAAAAACACTTTGAACATTTTGAATATTATTTCAGTTGCTAAAGTCAGCATGGTGGCAAGGACACTTAGGAAAGCCTGCCAAGAGTGTTTTAATTTACTTTTTGTGTTCTTAACATTTATATGCTCCTTAAGAGCAAGTTTGATACATGTCTTCTTTTAATTCAAGCAGAATCTCATTATGTATTTAATTTTTGAATTTAATACCTATTTTATTCTAACAATGCTTTCAGAGATTGTCCTACAAAAGACTAGCAGTTATATTTATAATATGTAATGGACAGAAACATTCTTAAAATTATTTCTTTACTTTTTCATTACTTTTGGTTTTGCATTTATGTTTAAATTAGAATGTAAGAGCAAATCCACAACGTCTGGCGGGAACGCGGGCTTCCGGGTTCCCGCCTGATGCCATATTGAGTTAGTCTTCGCCCCGTCAGCGAGCAAGTAGGTTGTGCGCACGGAGTGCGGTCACGTCTCCCTGAAGTCCCTCATCTTTAGTGACGTGATCGTTTAGTTTTCAATAGTTTATTTAGTCAACTGGAACCTTTTTGTGTCTCTTCATGGCCTCAGGGATTGACGCGCGTCAGGGCAGTGCTATTTGAGACTCCCTCATAACTTTTCACTTAAGTCCATTGTTGGCCGATGCCACTTTTCACAGCTTTACTGATTCGCCCCGAGCGAATATTTTACGTATGGTCAATGGTGGCACTGCTCGAGGGTGTTTCAAGCTAATAAACCACCATGCTGGTTTCAATTCACTTCAGTGTTTTCCTCAAAGGCAACAATTACTTTCTTCCCCTCCGCACCCTAAGGAGCCACAGCAACCATAGTCGTCGGGAGCAGCGCGTGCCTAATAGGCTAGCACGCAAACCGCCACGAGGACTTCCAACACCGACAAGCGGCAGGAGGGCCAGGTTACATGGCCAACAGGCCGTCGACCCACACCAGACGTCAATCTCAGGTAACCTCACGTCGAGCACATCCTTTGGTTCCCCTGAACCGACCCTGTCCTATCCAACGCCGTGTTAGATGTCATCTAGTTTTGCCGGAACCTTATTAATGTAACACTAATTTAATCGTCCATGAGTAGAGCCACCTCCATCCCTGCAAGCTCTTGCGCCCAGGGGTTTATCATCACAACGTATCTTCACCATCGCGTAACCAGTGTTCGCGTTTACCGAGTTAATAGTGGTGATGCGTGACCTAATTTGAAAGGCAAGCTACTAATCATATTTGCGACTACCAGGATTTTAGCGTTTAAAAAGGGAATGAAAAGGGAGGTGGTGGAGGCTTAAAACTCGAAATATTGTAGCGGAATACCGAAAACCCCGTTAAACATAGAGAAAGAGAGAAATAATAAAACCGACTAAAAGGGATATTCTGTGGCAGTAAGCTTGACAGCTAGTTTAGCAACTGACGTAACGGAAATTGTACAATAATAGCTTGTACGGCGGTTGTTATGGTATCACGTGTCGCGTCAAAGATTCTTTATCAGGATGTGTGAAGGCAATATGACAATATGTCGGGATACCTGATATCTTAAGATAAAACCAAGGAGCCAGCCAGCGAGTCGGTCAGATTGTCATGTTAATACCTACAGAATGCCGCATTGCCGTTAGGAAATAACGGCTGGTGATGTGGCCGATCTTGAGGCATGCACATTATTATGATCATCACTCTCATAAAGCCTTCGTTTAATATCCTGCCGTCAACACTGTTGAACAATGTTTGTATTTTTACAAAGAAAAGCTTTTGAATCCCAGTTGCCAATAAAGCCTTAGTAATATTAACTCTTCAAAATTGCATATTTTCAAAGTTAGTTGTAGTATTTGTAAAGGTACAGTTGATTTAACACTAAATATAGCACACGCACAGTTTCCAAATGCCACACGCTACAATGCGCGCACAGGAAAAACAGCACAGGATCGGCGCACAGAAAGTTTGGTAAAAAGTCAAATTATTATGTGGCCTGTGCGTGTGCGCCACCAATCAAAATGAGGATACTGCCGAGTTCATGTGGAGCTTGGTTATTGATTAGTTTGGAGTGAACTTGACTACAGTCGTATAAGGTTACTACCCACGTGTTTAGTTTATGTAAACAAGCGTGGTGTTTTGCGAAATTTACGAATTATTAATTTGGGAGATCGGGCATCACGCTTTTCATTGATTACAAAAACAAATGTACAAAGTAAACAATTATATTTACTAGTGCTGCAAACACACAAACAAATAATATACCATACAACATTTCCATCACACTTTGTGGAGACATCCCGAACATCTGTCCGCGTGTGCGGCGATAAATGTAGCTTACGAGATTTATGTGTACACGTTTGATGTGTGCCTGTGCCTGTGCTACATCAATAATAGCGTAGCCTTTAGACTTCCTTCGGCAACTGGGTTTCCAAAATGTTTCATTGTAAAAGTAGCCTACATAAAAATTACTTTCAACAATCAATCTCACAAGGACAGTTTAGATATGTTTATGAGAACAGAGCACAAAACACCATTAACTTATAGAAATTAATTCTGCAACATTTACAAAAAATTCGAATAAAGAAAAATTTAAAATAAGATTACAAACATGTAAAATTACGCAAATTTCGGGTGTCGGCTTACCTTCTCTGATGAAGTCACATCGTTGCTGAAAAGTAAAAACACTGCTGGAGAAGGTTTAGCACGTAATACACGTACACAACACTTGTGTTTACATGATTCCGTTTCATTAATGGTTTTTAGTCTCGTAATACTATTTTTAAGCCCTAATATAGAAAGCGCAGCTAATAATGGCAAATTTCAACGCACAGTAATCAAATTAAATAATAAACGATAATATTCACTTGGCAGCATTACCATGCAGCGCGGGAACTTGCCAATATAAAATATATTCAATTCGTTCGTGAAGCTTGTAAAAATCAACTGCCGGTGACCAGTGTTGCCAACTGAAGTTTAAAGAAAACCACTAATGGCACTGGAATAATCACCGGAGACCTACCTTATCAATAGAAAAGAAAATTTCCAGTTTACTAGTATCAGTTTAAACTGTCTTCGCCTCCCTGTTTAATCAACATATAAGTTACAAAACTTGACCGGTAGTAGATTATCTGAAATCGCAGTAACTGGTAACAAAACCACTAAAGTGGCAATTCTGCTAGGTTCGGCTGTATTCGGAACACTTCGACGAGAAAGCACTGCAATCGTAGCTTCTAACACAGTGTTACGTAGCCAATCTCCTCCCGTGTTCCTTCCGCCCGGCCACCCCTCCAACCCCTTCATTCACCCGAATACTATCGCTGCAACTCTATCCACTAGAAGCGATATTGCAAGCGCTTTTCAACAGCTTGCTTTGGTTGTTTACTACGAGTTCTTATCTTCCGTTTGACAGAGTTGTAATCCGAGCGGAATTCGTAAAAGATACATCTATCTGCACGAGTCATAGTTAGCTTCTAGTAGAGACAAGGTTACAAGGAAATATTTGTTATAATCAGATAATTGTCAGGAAGCTGCGGGCAAGCACTGCTTGCCTTGCTCACCCAGACGAGACGCCACTGCGAGTTAGGCACCCACCGACTATAGACGTGGGGACCATTTAAGCCATTAATGTGCAATATACAGTGTGCCAATAATAACACAATAAATCAGTGGTGAAATCTATTCACGCGGATAAGTTATTTGACCACTGTCACTTTATGGTCCTTTGGTAGCTAGTCCTACCAACCAGCCGCTTTCCAGCCTCACAACAACATACATCTCGACGTGGAGGATACAGAGCAGACTCGCCACATGGGCTGTACACCTACGGCAGTAACCAGCAGCACCCGGCACCCTCCAGGACGTAAGTAAGACGTCCCCACCCCCTTTGCCATCACCACCAACATGTCATTTCAAATTGTTGTTTGTATTTACACCCTCTTATTTTACTGTATTGACGATCGTTCCGAAACTATTCTCAGTGAGACAAACACGATTTCCACTAACACTGAAACTGTCTCGATACTGCTAGCAGTGAACTCAGTAATCTCAGTGGTTTGAGCAGTAATGGCTGTCGGTTCTGTCCGGGTCAGCAGAACCATTGGGACTCTAATTGTCCCAGCTTCAAGGAGAGCAACACGGAAACGGCCATTCGGGGTAGGGAGACATCCGAACATCACTACCAGCGACCAAAAAAACTCAACAGAAAACCAGGCAAGTGACAATGAAAATCACCATAACAAACATAACAGTGACAGTGAAAAAAATGTAACAAACATAACAGTGACAGTGAAAATCACAATAACAGTGTAGATAAACCATAACCCTATCTAGGCGAAAAGTTTCAACCTCGGAAAAATTATTACAGTCTACTACGCATCCCAGTGACAGTAAACGGTAACCCAACAGAAGCCCTAATTGATACTGTGGCCACACATAATTTTATCAAAGCAATTTTTTTCTTTTAACAAATTGCAAAATTGTGAACAGTCTGTGCAGCTTGCCACGCAAGACATGACTGGTTACATGGCGGGACCCACACATGTAAACATTGTTATCCACATTGAAGAGTCAACAGTGTCCGTGCTAGTTGTGAGAGATTTGCATGAAAAAGTAATTCTCGGAGTGCGTAGCTAACTGATCAGTGAGCTGTCATTGAACTGTCTCGCAACCGTATCCTTTTCGGAAAACAGCAACGTAAAACAGAGTACTACCTCGGCTATCCCCAATCAGTAGTGACTCCACCAGTGCGTCTCAGCGACTTCGACCATGTCGTTCCGGGGGAACATCAGGCCTCATTGCAGCACATCCATGACGAGCAGAGAGAGGTGTTTGCCGCAGGTGACCCGCTGCATCGCTCATCCATCGCTGTGCACCGGATCCCAACTGTACATGACTGCCCAGTCTACATGCCACCCAGAGACTACCAGCCGCACCAGAGCCGCATCTTCATGGAAAAACAGGTTAGTGAGATGTAGTCTGATGATGTCATTGAACCTTCCGAGAGTAACCACAATCCTGCTTTTACCATGTTGCCGCCCCACAACTCCGCCACTTTCAGCAACGAACACCAAACCCCTAGACTCAATCAATTAAGTATTCAAACCACCCAGGGTGAGCTACTGAAGGCACAACAGCTGTATGCACAAGCCTGCATCGCGCGATACACAGACATTTTCGCGCAGGAACACGTGCAGGCATGCCACCAGCATGCTCTACTTAGTTACAGATTTGTCAACGATACATTGGAGACCGTGCTTGGCGGACGGAATAATAAATGGAAGATTTATGTGCCGAATGCCGCCTGACAGCTCGTAATTCAGTATGCACACACCGACCATCTGGCAGGCCAGCCGGGCGCAGAACAGACGTACAGGAATATCGCGCGGCAATACCATTGACCCAGTCTGGTGCGCGACACGCGCCTATTTGTGCGCAAGTGTAGAGCCTGCAACACCTTTAAAGCCCTTCGTCCAGACAGCCAGCAACAACTACAACCAAGACAGCTAACCGAACCATTTGACACAGTCGCAATCACTTTAATGGGCCCTTATCCATGCAGCGCACGAGGGAAACGTTTCATCGTAGTGGTCACCGACTTATTCTCATGTTGGGTAGAAGCGTACGCCATGAGTTGCATATGTGCACGTCATTGCGCGAGCCCTGGAGACCGAATTCTTTCCATAATGGGGGTTCCCCAGGGTACTGCTATCCAACAATGGCACGCAATTTATCGGAGTACAGCACTTCACTATGGCATTTTACCATGTTGGGCGAATCCAACAGAAAGGAGAATCCAGGAGCTCGAAATACAACTGCGCATGCATGTAGGTGACCACCACAGCAGCTGGCCACAACACCTACCTGCAGCCCTATTCTGTTTACGAACCCGCACGAACGAAGAAACGGGCATGTCGCCCGCCGAGACACTCCAAGGGAAGAATTTGACACGACCGGGAGAACTGAGTTGCCCGAGCATCGAACCGGTGCCCGAAGAGGTACGAAGCCAGGCGCTATGCGGGATGTACGTGAAGCACTGTAAAACAAGGACTGCTGTATAAACAAGTACACACACTCCACCACACATCAAGTGCGAGACTTGCGCCCCAATGACAAGGTAAATGGGAGAGATCACCTACAATCAGCTTCCCACAAGAACTTCTGGTCTGGCTTAGCGGCCAAGTGGAGCGGACCGCACCGTATTGTGTCCAGGCTAGAGAATAACGTCTACATTGATTGCACTGGCATTAGGCACACGCAGAAAGTCCACCGGGATGAACTTCGTCCCGCAGGCGAAGGAGTAGTACCTGTAGAAACACAGGTGGAGAAGGACAGACACATGAGAACCTCGCTGCCCGCACCGGAGCCCAGCACGCAAACATCGAGGGTACTGCGACAGAGCTAAGCGCAGAAACATAATGGAGTTCAGGGCAAACAGCTGCGCGCACCGGATCATGACACACACACATCGAGGGCATGGAGCCCAGCTGCGAACACTGAAAGTCACGAACAGATGGAGATCGAGTACTGTGCACCAGTGGCAGATGATTGGCATAACACCTCGCGGACACCCAGCCCCCGGAAACCGATCAGATTTCAGCGAAGGTTAAGCGCACAAACACTGGCAACCCTGGATGTGGCGGGAAGAAGGTGCACGTCACGTGCCCGTCAGGACGAGGAGCCATGGAGCTTACCACCCTCTCCTCCGACACGAGGCCAAGTGCACCCATCGGCGGCGCACGAAGGAGAAGTAGAATGCACCACAACCTCTCCCACAGCTCAAATACATGGTGTCCGGACACCGCAAACCTTCGCAGCCACACCAAAAATTCCCACACTCTCTGGCAAGGGCATTCCTGCCGAGGACGTGTGGAGGCAAATACATGAAGTCTGGGGCGAGGATAGCATCAACAACATGACACCTGCACGTCAGCCGACCCCGTGGCTGCCGCCACTGGAGCTGATGGTGCCACAGTTCCAAGCCCCCACCACTGCATCGCTATCGCCGGGCGTCGCGACGCGCTACATCACCATCCCGAGAGGAGAGGAGCACCATGACCAGCCCACGACCGACTCTGCATAGCCACGACGCGCGGCCCACCTGAGGTGGTTGTTTACCAGAGGTGCCATTCCTGTATCGGCTTGGATAACTTCAGGCCATGATCCAGGAATGTTGCTTCCGTCTTGAGTGTTCATGTCAAATGACCCTTGAGGCAAGTAAATTTGTATGCAAGTTGAACTTTGCCGAAGAAAGTTGTGCAAGTATATGCATGTGGTAGTTACAGTCACTGCATTCTCAACACTAATCACCATGGGCTTTCTGAACAACCTAAAAACACTAGCCAAAAGTCCAAAGCTATTTTCAATAATTCGCCGACTACGCGAGTGTCGGTAATTGTATATTCTCTCAGGCGAGCCCTTGTCGTGGTGACCGGTATAGGGTTTCATTATTTTCTTCTGTAACGGAAACACTTCATCTGTCAAAAGCACATATGGTGAGGCTTTCGTTCGTCCTGGAAGAGGCTCAGGTTGTGGGAGAGAGAGACTGTTTTTTGACAATTTCTGATAAATGTCAGTTTCCCGATACACTCCCCCATCAGAAATTCTTCCTTGACATCCTATATTTGCGTACTGAAAACTATAGGTAGCATCACAAATTGCCATTAGCACTATACTGAAAGTTCCCTTATAGTTGAAAAACATACTACCACTGTTTTTGGAGCACTGAATCACAATATGTTTTCTGTCACAAGCACCAATACAGTGAGGGTAATTCCAGGAAGTCTAGAAATTTTTTGATATTTTCTTCTATTCTACTTCGTTGGTTGGTTACTGAAAAAAAAATTCAATTTTTATAATGATGATTAAAACCTCTTTCGAAGTAAAATACATGCCGCACATTCATACCACATGCACGCATCGGTCCAAGTAGACTGATGCGGTTTTAACTGAATAATACACAAGTCATACATGATGTGAAACGATACTAATGTTCAATGTATAAACACAAATCCATAACTGTCTAAGTCAGACAATTTGCTGCCAAAATAAATAGATGATACTACACTATTGTTCGTTCACGCTAAAGTGAGCACTTTTGAAAACCACTACTGTGGGAATGTTATTCGATATCATATTTATGGAGATCTCAGACAACAGCATTAAAGTTTTTTAGCAAAGTGAAAACATGCTTTAACAATGTGAAAATGTTAACAATAAGGTAGGGATCGTAAGAATACAACTATGCTGAGATAAAGAAAGTAACACGGGCTTCATAAGTGCTGACTTTAGTGCGAACGCACTATAAAAGAAGTTACTGGTTGTTTGACCCACTTTTTAAATAAATATAAAAGAAGTTGTTTTCCTTGCCTGTGAGATGATATTATTGTTGTGTTAGCGTATGTTAAGCCCTACATATTTCATTTGTACATATTTTAGATTAATTATGTTAACACAAATGGTAACCAATATTGTAAAATTGTTCCATCCATATTGTTTTATATTTTTTTTTTACTGTCCAGCCCCATTTTTGCAAGACAGAAAAGTTAATTATGAATTTACGAAAATGATTTAAATTATGTTAAATCAACAATTACCTAGAGTAATGCTAGAAAATAATACGTTACACAGTAAAAGCTATTTTCAGGCATAGGGATGGATAATATTTACATTCAACATGGGTTACCAATTGCATTTTAAAAAATTATAAAAGCTTCGTAAATAGCATATGTAGGTCTTAAGGCCATGCTCCATAGTTTTACAGGGGCTTATTCATAGTCGTTTGACTAGTGCGGGATTATCGTCGGACTAATTTTTGTCTTATTCATAGACGCGGACTAACGCTATTCCGAGGATCATCGTGCGTTAGTCCGGTCTAACTTTTAGTCCGGACCAAGGGTAGGTTTAACGATGGGCTAAGTCGAAAATTAAGTTGGCGTTTATGAATAAGGTAACACCTGGTCCGGACTAAGTCAGGACCAACCCTGGACTAACTGGCACAAGATGATCTCAGGATCATCTCGGAACTATCTCACGACTATGAATAAGGCCCAAAGTGTTTATTTATTTATTTGTCTGCCCTCAAATGGTACATGGTAATCTATGTGTTTTAGATTGTAATTTCCATATTATCATATTATTATGTACATTTTGCTGTTGTAGTATTTGTAACTGGTTCTGTGAAATTTATTTGTAATCATTCTGTTCCTCATTACTTTTATTTTGTATAGTTCCTAGTAAAGAGACGAGATGACTCATAGGAACATGTGAAAAAATAAATAAAAAAATAAAAAAATAAAAAAAAACAATTTTTTTAAAGCAGCGTAATGTTGATATCGAAAAATCCGTACACAGCTTTAACACAAATTCTTATTAATTTGTACATACATTTGTCGCAGCAGTAAAGTTCGCAGTTTTGTAGAGGTTTGCACCCAAAGTAACACAAATTTTATTTTTTAATGTTTCTTGTAATTGTGAAGTGTTTACAACTTTCTTGGACATACACCATTGCTGCAAATGACATGTCAAGATAATGAAACAAAAGAAGTCACAAGTTTTGTTATGAATATTCGCCAAAATTAAATTTTTTGTTAAGAATGAACGATGCATTATTTTGCTAAACGCTTACACAGAATTGTGCATCGTATTACTTCACACCATGATACATTTTTCAAAGCATTCCGTTAAAAATATTTTGAATTGTTTACACCAATAGGAAATAAACTATGCAGCATGGCCTTAAGGGGGATTGATCCCTGTCAGACCAGTTTTACGGTTTTTCTTATAAATCAGGTTATAGACACATTGTTTTGCTTTTTTCACGCTGACAAGGCATAGTTTATTGTTTCATTCACTTTCTGGAATCCATATGGCATTGTTTCTGCTAGTTTTGTAGCCTCTGTAGTCGCTCCCATAAATAAAGCAATTTATCCTGTTCAGCTGTTTCCCGTTGCAAAATAATGAATATATTATGTTTCCAGCAATTACAGAAAATCGATTAAGTTTGTATCTATGCCTTGTAGTGACAAAAATTTTGATACATCGACTGAAATAGACAATATCTAAAAAAAAAAAAAAAAAAAAAAAAAAAAAAAAAAAAAAAAAAAAAAAAAAAAAAAAAAAAAAAAAAAAAAAAAAAAAAAAAAAAAAAAAAAAAAAAAAAAAAAAAAAAAAAAAAAAAAAAAAAAAAAAAAAAAAAAAAAAAA
>PNEQ01056717.1:0-27236 GCA_003012365.1 Medauroidea extradentata
AGCAAGTAGAGTTTGTTCTTGTTGGCTCACCCAGTAGTCACTCGCTGGGTCGAGGATAACTCTATTACTAACTACTCTAGAAGAACCACCCCAGTATCTCATGCTCTATACCTCAAAGGTCTTCTAGATCCATACACTGCTCGCATTCAGCAATCTTACTTGCAACCCAGAACGTCTAGCGCTAGGGACACGCGTCAACTTGTGCATGTGCAGAATGATGTACACACAGTTCAAACTAGCCAATAAGGAAATAACAGGCAGAGTCCACAACCTTGTGTATCTGGAACTAGTTTGATAATAGGCTTTTTATGTGCTACTGAAAACGTTAACTGAAATCCAGTTTGAATTGTGTGTTTGCTTAGTGAGTTATGTATGTAATAAATGCAAAACATAGTTGAGATTTACGTACATATTTATGTATGTGTGTCATCAGGCGAGAGGTTATAATGACTCATTAGCTATATAGTAACAACATTCTAGACACTGATATTTATTGGAGGCATTATAAACATTTTATGTACATATATAAATGTTAATTTTTGAAGTTTTGAAACTATTAAAGTATTTTGGCAGACTTCTTTGCTGCACCTGATGCTGGGAGAGCTGCCGTTGTCTAGCGGAACGCTAAGAGTCAATGGCAAGGTGTCCTATGCATCTGGGGAGCCATGGCTCTTTGCAGGCTCAGTGCGACAAAACATCCTGTTTGGACAGCCATATGACCGTGAACGCTACAACGAGGTGATACATGTGTGTGCCTTACGCAGAGACTTCCAGTTGCTGCCGCATGGAGACCAGACCATTGTAGGGGAGCGCGGCACCTCCCTGAGTGGAGGGCAGCGTGCTCGTGTTAACTTGGCCAGGTAATTGAGACCTACCTATCTGCTGTAGAATTTTTTTTTACCTGTATTTGCAACGTACATTTTGTAACTGTAAATATAGACCTTTATAAATATTTGGATTATTTTATGTACAGTAAATTTCAGCAAGCTCTATGGCCTGTAGGATATTTACCTACCATGGAATATGTTCAGTAATCCCCAGAGTTACGAAACTTAAAATTTAGAAAATTTGCTGTTACAAATAAAATTTACAAAAATTAGTACAGAAAAACTCTGTTAAGAAGTTTCTGAAGAGACTAAATAATTCAAACTTACTAACAGGAAAACACTTCTAAAGAGAGTAAATTTACTATTGTAGTAATAGAAGTGGCAAGTATAATTAAAACTTATTATAGGAGAAAACTTCAAGTGGGTACTTCTTAACAGAGTTTTACTGTAAACAAATAAATACCACATGACTGCTCCATGCAGTTGCCGAGACAGCAGTACTCATCTCTCTATCTCATGCTTTGTGTCATTGGCCTTGCTGCTCAAATATTTAGGCTAAAGTCTAATATATTTTTGTACTTTTGATATTTACATACTTCGCTCTTTCATTTCTCATTAACAGTAGTTGTAACCAAAAGTATCGTCTATCATAACCTCATTTACCTCACAACACACATTCCCTAATGTCGCAAATGTGAACAAATGTCATGGTTTGTATTGACAACTGTTATTGTTTCAAATATGTTATGTTGTCATTCATCTGATTTCAAGAAACAATTTGCGAATGGTAACTGTGTTGTAAACCCAAACATTGCATTGCAATTTCCTTGGATGAACAGTATGTAATCATGTTGCCACTAACAAAACCCAAAAGTTTTTTGACGTGGAACAAATTTGGTTCAGTAAGATAAAGAATACATATTACTGTATGTGGAAATTCACTTATGTTAAAGTGTAAAGACGCATTTATTTGTAAGTAAAATTAAGTAAAGTTTATTAAAACATTACATGTTTGTAACTCGGGGGGATTACTGTACTGTAAATCTCACTGAAAATGTGCTTACAATTTATTAATTGTAATCTGTATACTGACTGTAACAGTATATTTCTTTCATTTCTTGATATGCAAACTAAACTTTATTAGTTGTGTGGTAAATAATATTATTTATTAATTTAATTAGATCACTATACCACTTTTTTTTATTTGCAGTATAAAATAAGTATTTTGTTCTGCTGTCATCATACTCGAGTAGAATGTGGTGTGCTGCCGTGAAACAGGGTTCTTGACTGTCCAGGGCAGTGTACATGGATGCAGATATCTACCTGCTGGATGACCCTTTGTCTGCTGTGGACACCCATGTTGGGAACCACCTCTTTGATGACTGCATACGAGGTTTTCTGCGGGAGAAAGCAGTTGTGCTGATCAGTCACCAGCTGCAGTACTTGCGTGGTGCCGACCACATTGTCATTCTTCAGGAGGTGCGTTTACTCTCACGTACGTTTCATTTTTGGGGGCCGATTAAATATGAACATCAAATACTTGGACAGACGTAGCGTAGAGCAATGAAAACTGCTCTGAAATTGCACAAGCTAATGTGGTGGTATTAAATATGCCAGACGCAAGTAGGCAGACACTTAGTGACACAGAAATTGCGTTTCCCAAGCCCAGTATTCAAGGGCCAATAACAAACCTCCTAACACCGTAAGCAGTATGTCTGGTTCATTAACTGTTGAAGTGGCGGCATGATAAAATTGTAATATTCAGCATGTTTAGATAGAAGATCCTGCAATAGTGTAGTAACGTGATTTATTGTTCATAACTTACGTCCATGCGTTTAGGCTTATAGTTTTTCCGAGAGCCAATACTACCAGTGATTGTGATGGAATTTTGAATTATCTTGTTATGATAGTTAGGATGTAATTTTATAAAATTTTTGTTCGTTAGCGTATACTTAGGAATAATTGGCCACGTTTATTGCAAATGTATATACAGTAAAAGTTATTTTTCCACTGTAATGAAATTGCATATATTTACTTATTATTTTTTTCAATTGATTTTTTTTGATGATAATTTCTTGTATTTTATTTAATTATTTTGGTTGATGAACATTTCTAATTTGATGATGATTGATGTTAAATTTTATTTTAAAGTAATATTTAATTGTCATAGTTTCTATGTTTTAATTCACTTCTCTGTGTACTAATGTACTCAGGATGTTTATATGACTTTAATCTAGGGATCAGATCCTATCATACTTAAGTACTTTCGCCAAATTGGAAGATACTTTAAGTAATTTCTCTGAGGCTAGGGCTAGAACCGACGCTATTTGCGATGGCTAGGTCTTCTATTCTTGACTACCGAAGCAGATAGACGTAGCAGCAGGCTTATTCCCGTGTGGGAAAGTCAGCTCATCCTGCCGCCGTCGTAAGCTTAGGAAACCCAAGGAAGTGGGTTTAGGGTTTATTGAGAACAACTAATTAAGTTCACAGACTAAAGAAGTAGCTAACTTTGGTTAAAATCAAGCTAAGTTTTTGGTGAACTTCAAGCCAACGTGCGAACTACGTAAGACGTCAGTTTTTTTTTCTAGCCCGCAACCCTTTTGAAGTGAACTGAAATAGCATAGATCATCATTTAAGTTTGACTCTGTTTTAATATCCTAATAACTTATTAACAAATTTAAACAGAAAACTCGTATTTGATTTGGAACTGAGCAACGTATTTCTGAACATTTTTTTGACTTAGCCAAGTAGGTAATAATGCAGAGCCTAACCAGAGGTCAGATCTTCTATCTCAACTCTACTGAGCTAAATATTTATTTCTTTGGCCGAGCATAATTCTGTAAATTGTGAAGTAAATTCAGACACAGAAGCTGTATATTTTAAGTTATTTGTGAACTTAGTAATGTGCTTTGTTACTGGTTGGGAGATGGTAATTTTGGTAAGTCATTGGTCCAAGGTTGTAGGGAGTAGCACCTTTGGTTCTCATGCTCTTATTTATTGTAATTAAGTACTGCAATTTTCAAATGTATTTCTGTGTGTTATATGTATCCTTGTTCCCTACAAGTGCGATGTTTTCTCTCCAGTATTCTGCACTGCATTCACCGAATTCACAAAAATTTAATTCACAATTGTATTAACTTTCACAGTAAATTAGTATAGTATTTCAATTAACACCAGTCTACAAACAAATAAACCAACAGACCGCATTGTCATTCAGCAGAGGCTGAACACAGCTGCTGAAGATGGCAGCCATTTGTGGAAGGTTGAATGTAAAATGCATTGCTTGCACATGCGTGAGCAGTGCAAAATTGTTTGCAATGAGAGTCTAGCTCTGTGCAGATTTCTCTTGTGTTTTGCACACTAACGTTGTAGCGTGGCCCAAGCCCTGACCCCAGATTAATTTTTACATGTTTATTTTACAGTATGTATGTTTCAAATTTAGTTGTCATTTATAATGTAGGCCTCATGGTCATTCTAACAATGGTATCTGAGAGTTTTGTTAAGAATAATTTGTAATTTATTTGTTGAATGCCAGCACGTCAGTGGAAATTAATTTGTATTTAAAATAATCAATTTGAGTAGCTGTGAACTAATTCTTCTTACAATAAGTAATGTTTAATTTGGTAATTAGAAATTGCTCATTTAACAAGAATGATAGTTTGCTTAGTTATGTTCATATTTGTTTAAAATTTAAGTGATTCTGTTTATATCTAGTAAGTTTTCATTCAACATGTACTGTTGCTTAAATTGTTTGCATTTGAATTTAACAAAATTATTTGTGTTCATTGTTAAAGCTTGGAGTGTGAAAAGGACAGAGATATCAATCTAAATTTACTAGTGTTTTCAGGAAAAGTTACTACTATATTTCAGTGCAAAACCGGCCTATAAATATGAAAGTTAAGAATTTACCGCCATATTTGGTTGCAACCAATAAGATCACAGACTGTTGCTAATTGGCCGTGTTAGATTTAAATTTAATGTTTCTTTCACCTAGCAACAAGGTTAACACTAAATATATTTGTATATAATTGATTTGGAAACTAAAATATTAATGTTTGTAATTATGTGGAGATATCACGAGTTCAAAATGTTCTTTTAGTTATGTAAAAACATAATATTCTAAATTTTTTTCCGTAATGGCCGTGGGGCGGCACTACTGACGAGCAACTCTGGTAGCGTGCGCGCGAAGGCAGGGGAGTCGTTGGCGAGATGTAGCCTGAGACGGTTGTGTGTTGTTGGCCGCTGAGGTCCTGTTCAAGATGGCATGAGCATAGCCGGTTGTGCGGGAGTGGAGCGACGATGGAGGCAGAACCGATAGGGTTCTGCTGGTAAAATGCAGTGAACGGGTGGTTCTGAGGAACTAGTACTGATTTATTTTGTAAATAATTTTTAAAGTTGGTGTTTTCATTTATCAGGAACTGATAAATTCTTGGTGATCACCGGCACAGTTTGTTAAGTGTAACTGTTTCTTCAGTTTGCTCAAAAGGGTGCCTCCCTGCAGTCGGAGTTTAAGTAATGTATAAATATGGAACATAATTTAATTTAATAAACCCCAAAATTTTGTGAAAGTTCTGCCAATTTATTCTGGTCTCGTGCTACGTTGTGAGAACCCATGCCCTTTGTGTTGATGTCGGTGAGCTAGTCATGGACGTGTAGCAGTAGTAACTGATGCGCTACATTTTTTTACGCCCATCGTGGGGTTGCAGCAGATGCGACTCGTCACATTTTTGGTCGCCCATCGTGGGACAAGAAGTAGGTGATTTGCCGCGTTACAACGTGTCATGTTGCACCTTGCAAAGAACGTATTTATTGAGAAGATGAGTATTTATTGGATATACGCCATTGATTGCGAATGTTGCCAAGTCGCAGATAAACCCACAAAAACATAAAAATACAGAGGAAATAAAAAATGCAACAAAATTATGAAAAAATTAATTAATTTTTTTGTAATTTCGTTGCACTTTTGATTTTTTTTAAATTTTTATGATTTTATGGGTTTATCTGCGACTTTGCAACATTCGCAAGCAATGGCATGTATCCATGAATACTCATCTTGTCATACATCCCAATTGCAAAAATCTTTCAAAGATCAACGTATTTAATCCCAAATCAGTGCAGCGCAGAGTAAATTTTGCGTTGCAGCACCTAAAGATAATATTTTTCGGGCCCCTGGCTTCCTATGTACAGTAAAACCCCGATAATGAATATTCTATTTAATGAAAAACCTTATACGACGAAGGAAAGATTTGATCCTATCAAACCCCCTTAAGAATAATGCATTTTTAACCTCCAAATATCAAAATTTATTTCGTTCGAAAAGGTAAAATTCTCTTTACAGAGAACGACTGATTTAAAACGAAAAGGGTAGACAAGCCACTATTTTTTTTATTTGTCCACACGCTGAAAAAAAAAAAACATTGAATAAACGTAAACCACACTTCTTCAGTTCAAAGGTTTATTGATACAAACAACACGTGCATGCAGCACTTCACATAAAGTAGCAGTTAATCTCATAGTTGCAATTTCAACATTCCTGGTGGTGGAATTCTGTACCATAGCTTTAGCGTGTCAACATGTCTGAATCCCGGATTTTATTTATTTAACTACTTATTTATTCATTTATTTTTTCATTTATTTATTTATTCATTTATTTATTCATTTATTTATTCATTTATTTATTCATTTATTTATTCATTAATTAATTTATTCATTTATTTATTCATTCATTTATTCATTCATTAATTAATTTATTTTTTATTTATTCATTTATTTATTCATTTATTTATTCATTTATTTATTCATTTATTTATTCATTTATTTATTCATTTATTTATTTATATCACCCAATGGACTCTGATAGTTATTAAATTGCTTCTGAGTATAGGGCTTGTCATTAGTGAATACAAATCTACAATACAATATGAACACTATATACTGTACAAACTTAAGACAGTTTAACAATTTTCCAATGCTGATTATCTATAGTTCAATACATATGTAGTAAAAGGTGCACATACACAATAGTGTAAGTCATCTGTGATGTAGGACCACATTGTTTATTGTTTTACTTTTCCATTACCGAATTATTGTCATTTAGAACATGGTCTTAGAATTACAGGTCTGGACACAAGCCTATCTACCAATGCTATTGAGTTGACCCCTTTATGACTGAAAGCACCACTGTTTTATCAATGCAATATAGCTTTGTACTTAGGGTTGCCACAGCAGTGTAAACCAAAAAGAGGACACATACTTGCTCAAAGCATTAAAAAATAGGACACTTAAAAAAACACTCTTAGTACACCATAAATTTTTTTTTATGTAAATGTATGAATTATTTACTTTATTATCTGGTAGTTTAGTAGAGTAAATGCTAAAAAAGCAAACATAATTTCTAGAAATAAACTCAGTGTATGTTATCACTACAAAATAAAACGGATTGAAATAATCTTCAACATAGGCTGACAATTGCACTTTCTGAAAACCATTGACAACTGTAAAAATGTGTATAACAAACGAACAACGTAATAATTTCCAAAGCAAAGAAGTGGTACATAAGCGTGAGGCATGTCGGTACCGTTCCTAAACATTTCGTGACACAGAGACCATGTAAAAAGTACGTTTTGGCTCTCTGTTCTTGAAAAAAAGAGGACATTTGGCCCATTTTTGTAAAACCCGGCCGGACAGTTTACGAGGCGTTGAAAAGAGGACATGTCCGGGTAAAAGAGGACGTCTGGTAACCCTCTTTGTACTACCAGTGCTCCTTGGGGCTATGACACGAACTTGCTGCTTGTAGTTCCATTTAATGCAATGTTAAAGATCACCAAAGTGCCAGTGGCGCCAATCAGTCATATGAGGGTCAATTTTCAGCTCCAAGTGTCCAGACCTGTTCCTATATGGCAGTGGTTCAGAAGTCTGATATTAATGCATGTGGTTAGTTGTGCCTTTAATATGAATGCATTTAGTAAAGTGTGGCGGTAGGTAATAAATAAAAAACTACAAGTTATACAATTTATTGATCAAGGTGATGTGATATTGATAAATATTTCAACATATGTTTCTAGACCCACAATATCAACCAAACATTTTGTGCATATTGAAAACAACACTGCCTTGGTTGGCTAATAGGAAATGTGTTAAAGTGTGTAAACATGACTTGCACAAGAAAACTTACTCATGGAGGTTAGGGTTAGGGTGTCAAACATTGTTTCGGAACCTATTCTACAAGAAAAGGCGTAATAGAAAGCACCTAGAATGAGAGTAAAAAATTTGCAAGCCAATAATGGCTGGCTTTTTAAATTTTAAAACTATTGTAAAAATTCCACGCTCGAGGTATGTGATGATATTCTAGAAACCTGGGAACCTAAACATGAAGCTAGTTGACTGCTCAAGACATTTTGAATTCTTCATAATCTTGAAAAGAAGTACATACTAGTACCCAGGTTCATTAATTGTTATCTTTTGATGCTAGTAGAAATCAGTTTTATAAAACCTCCATTTAACAAACCCCCTTACAACAAACTTGTAATTTTTTGGTCCGTTGAGTTTTGTTAAATAGAAGTTTTACTATACTTGCTCCTCTCAAATTGGGTACAAAATATATTTCACTTAAAGGCCGTTTTAGCGACCAAAATTATGTATTTTATGTTGTTAAGACTCTATGAGCTTTATTCTTTAAGTAATGTGTTTACTCAAAGCCACGCAAAGTGTCCTATAATGCATATGAAAAAAAAATGGGCATGTGGTAGAAACATGATTTTACGAGTCCTCGGTTTTACGAGGCAGAGATTTTACGAGGTCATTCTTGGGCACTGTGAGGCCACATAAAATCAGGGTTCTATTGTAATGGGCAGTAGTTTTGTTTATCTTCGAAAATTTCTTCTTGGCTTAGTTTTAATTTAGTTAAATTGGTTATATTTAATTTTGTGCATTGTGGGAATTGTGGCACATAAGAGAATTTACCACAAACTTCCATGTCTGTAAAGTGCTAGCTGTGTTTTTAAATTAAACATATCTTTTAATTTTTTAATATTACTTATGTTGTATTGCACATCTACACCTCAAGCATCGAATGATGTTCTTTTTGCCCAACTCTCCATCCTGTACAAGGTATTGGTAAAACTGCCCGATCAATACCTTGGCATGTACGCACCTGTAATAATGGTATGTCAGTTCACCCTTAGCTTGCATAATCTTTTCAAAAATTGTTCTGAATGAATTTATGAAAGGCATAACACACTAGAAATGACACACTTGCAATATACCATCTGTTTAATAAGAAGTGACTATTTGTGCAGAAAGTTACTGCTAGTTTGTCATAAGAAATTATGTACTGTATGTATTTAAAAGGAAGAGAAATGGAGGCTCAGATGCCAAGTGAGCAAAGTAAATTTTTTCTTCCTAAAATGTTGAAATTATTATTTTTTTTCCAACCCTGAATTATGTTTACTGTATGTATGACTGAACAAACATGATCAATGAATGTAAAAGAGAATAAGTTATGTATACCAATACTAACATTCAGAATTCATGTCTGAATTAAATTTATTTTATCTTAGCAGTTATGAAAATGTACTTGGTTTACTATGGCATCAGACCCTCCAAATAATGTAATTACTGTGTCAGAACAGTTAGTGGTACAGTAAATCATTTGGATTATCTGATTTATGATAAAGGATTTTTATTTTGCCAGTCAGACACCAAGACATTTCCAGTCCACCATTCACTGCTCATTTTGCTTCTGCTGTTCTTATCTGTAGTTTCTCAAAGTTAGACTTGTCAGAAAACACCTTTTATATATCAATTAGACCTAGTTACTGTATTTTACAGAGACTGATATAAACTATCCTCAGCTCAAGGTTTTGTTATTATATTGCATTCTATTGTAGTAGGTAACACCATACTTTCATGAAAGCCTACCCTTGGATATACAGTATTTAAGGGTGTGAAATATAGGTAACTTGTTGCTGATCGTAGGGCAAGCTTGCAGCTCAAGGAACATACGAGGAACTGGTGCAGACAGGACTGGATTTTGCCAACTTGATGGGCGACCACAGCAGAGAAGATGAAGTAGATATTCCCAAGTCCTTGCAGAATGGTGGTGGTCACCTCACCAGGCAGATTTCCTATATTGTAAGTATAAATAATTTTTTTTAAAAAAAGTGACTTTTATTTATTTCAGATGCTGTCTGTTTACATTAACTATGCAGGTGTAGTAAGTTCTGTAATAATGTTCAATTAGCTGTGGTGTGCAATTTCGCTACCTAGTACCAACTAAGCAAAACAAATTTTTCAAATTTGTAAGCGAAGAAGACTTTGGCTGCTAGGTTAAACAAATTGTATAAAACGATAGAATGTTGAGGTACTCACAAGCTGGTACTTCTTGATAGTTTCACACATATAAAGGACGAACACATATTTGTGTGGTTGCGCACAATGTTCCGCTGGCTAGACTGGCTTCATCAGGCAGTGAGATGAAATGCACTGAATAATGGCGCTGATAGAAGCATGGTTGGTTACCGTAGTGGCCAGGGGACGAACTAGGGTGTGGCAGGAAAATTCAAAAAATGAGATGTGCGGGTGTAGTAATATTCTGGTGCTATATTTATGACTATCTGATGTTGAGACCCGGTGGTTGTCGAGATGTAGTATTGTATTGATGTACTGGTTCCCAGCGTCTCGGTTCGGAGCTGTTGATGGTGGTAGGGTTCTTACTATTTTGGTGTTATGACAAAAGTCAAAGTTTTGTTCGTATGATGCAGAGTGTGCTGCGACAGGTGTTTCAAGTTGGTTCAGTTTACCGGCTGTTGCTTGTTTTGTGTCTGCTTTATAACCATTCATTCCTTGTTGGAATGTGTTGGTAGTGAGGCCTATGTATTCTGCATTGCAGAGTTCACACTGTAGCTGGTACAGTATATGATGTTTTCAGTTGCACAGTTGTAACTGCCCAGTATGGGGTATGTCTGATTGGTAAGTCTGCTGGTTAAAGAATTGGAGAATTTATTGGTTGGCACTGGAACCACGTTGTGGTTTATTGCAGGGTTGTGAACCTCTTGGTATTATGATAGTGTTGTTGGCTGAAGTTTCGGATGGACTAGTTTATTGAGGAGGTTTGGCGGGCATCTGAAGATTAGTCTGGGAAGATTAGAGAGTAGGTTTTTAGTTTGTGGTGCCGAAGCAAGGATTTTGTAACCAAATTTTAAATTGGTTTTCACCTTGTTCATGTTCTCATGGTATGGAATTATCAGAGGTATATTGTACTTGCGGCTTTGGTTTTTGTCTTCGGTCCCTTTTTTTTTTTTTTTTTTTGTCACACAGACACAAAGCAAAGCTGCAAGTACAATATACCTCTGATAATTCTGTATTAAAATAACACCTTACAAGAATCACAAATGCATACGAACACACGAGCAGCTCAACCACTCTCAAATGGCCATCCTTTGTTTTGGTTACAGGTAGACTGATAACGGTGCTGTTTGTAAATTAGTTATATTATAAATTTCTGCAATTTAAGTAGAATAAAAAATTTAAAATGCTGAATACGGAATCGCGCTACTTCCTGTATTACATTTCCTCAAAAATGCTTACTTATTTTCCATGTGTAATACACACTATTTTCAATGTCGGTGATGTAAGTTAATTTATTTGTTGATCAGGGCTGCCACTACTGCTTCATCAGGTCGTACGATCACATCCTGTTATTTTAAGTGGTATGTTATTCTGCCACATGTTAAAAATATTGGTAGCATTGGCTGTCAAAACATGGAACTCTTACATGGGATAGACAGTGTGGTGCATGGTAGTCTTGGTGCAAGAGAAATGCAGAAGCTGAACACAGTGCATACTAGCTCATGAGAATCTGTGACACACATCATTATACTCCTGCTATATAGCCAATGAAAACTTTGTGTGTGTACTTAAATTGTAATTTTAATGTTTTATATTAGCCATTTTTCTGTGTTAGTTGGGTGACATGTTTAATCATAAGAAAGAAAAGTTGTTTTGTTTCTTAAATATGAAATTGGTTTTATGTTTGCTATAAGTTTTAATGTAACCTGCGGTACTGTTTTATTGATGTTGTCTGTGCTATTACAGCAAAGAATTTAGTTGAATGTTTTGAGAATTTACTTGTTTTAGTGTTTGGCATATTTAGAACTAACCTATTTGCTGATACTGTTTATTTTGGCTTTTTTATGTTAATACTACTCGTACGTATATTTTGTGTTAGAGTTACTATATTTTTATTTGTGTAAAATTTTGTTGCATTTGTGGAAAATTGTTTTAGTACGAAATAAATTTTTCAGGTGTGAAAATTTTAAGAGGGTACAGTGTAAGTAATCTCAGTTCACAAAGACGTTACGAATGCTGAATGCTTGTGTATGTTTTCCATCAGAGCATTACATCACTGGATGAGCTGGTGGAGCCTAAACCTGTAGCAGAGGAAATCAGTCTGGGTAAAGTGGGTGGTCATGTGTATGCCGGCTACTTCCGAGCGATGGGCAGCTGGTTGGTTATCCTTCTGATGCTCCTCATGGTGGTCGTGGCTCAGTCGTTGGCAAGCTCTGGAGACTACTGGCTGTCCTTCTGGTGAGCATCTTATCACTCTCGTCCTTATTGTTACAAATTCTAGTAAGTCTAATGTTCTGCCATTTTGACTTAAATGCACATAACCAGGTTTTATTCTGTAATGCTTAAACTTACATGCTGATTCAATATTACTATTTAGATAACATTAAAAATATTTTTGTATGCTAGTTATGAGAGACTTCTACAGTATTTAAGTACAGAAGAATCCATTTTTTTTTTAAAATGTTGTAAAAAGCGGGAAAGTGTAAAAAAGTGGGAAATGTATCTAAACATCTTCAAAACGGTGAACAGTGATATAACAACATGGCATAACATTGGGCACAAAATTACCCAAAAAAATAGTAAAAAACATTCACAATTATTAATTTAAATAGAAAAATATTCAAATAGGCCTAGCAAAATCATTAGTGACTGATAATTGCAAAGTTATTAGCTACAGAATGTACATGTATTCATACTATACTGTATTTAGAATACAGAAAAATACAATTCTTCAGTTCATAGTAATTAGTGTTGTGTAAAAAAATATTGCTAAAACCAGAACAGTACGTAGGAATAGGGACTCGTCATCACCACCACCATCTGCAACTTCTGGAACTTGATATGTGAACTGACAACAGTCCCCCCTCTCCCTCTTGGTGTGCTGCTTCTAGCATGTCCCTCTCCCTCCTTTCTCTTAGAGTTAACATGCCATGACAGCAGAGCAAGCTTTCCTTTTTATTTACTGTCCAGAGCAGAGATAAAAAAAAGTGTCAAGAATGCGGCAGGGGTGGCTACAAGCAGAGGGCTGTGCTGCAACAACCACTATACCTTCCCTCAAAATTAACTTCTCATATTGCTTCCACCCGCCACCCACAAACTTTAGTTTCTGGCACGTCAAACAAAGTTACGGTTTTTGCAGCCGCAGTTACAGCAGATTTCCGGGGGGTGGGGGGTTGGAAGGAAGTGGAGTATTGATGGAGGAACCAGGCGGTGAGAACATTCTCTCTCACTGCCTCCTACTCTTAACACCTGCTAGTTAACGACAACTCCGCCTTCTCCCTCCCTCCCTCCATCTCGCCATTTTTTTTTTTTTCAATTTTTTTATTTTCCTTGTATAGTGTGCACCCCTGAATTTTTATCAGTTGTTTTGGAATAAATGTGCGCACTAGACAAGAGTAAACACGGTACATCCCGCATAATTGCTATTGAAGCCTGAGAGCACCGCAACAAAACTGTGGGTTGTGTTTAATGCTTCTGCCAAGACCACCCAAGGTGTAAGTCTGAACGACACCCTTCTCACAGGACCTAAACTGCAACATGATAGTTGTGATATCTTGTTGAGATTTTGTTATCATGCTGTTGTGTTTAGATGGGACAACCAACATATGTAGAGACAGATTTGGATTTCCCGTGAACGTCACGATTACCAGTGTATACTGTGGTGTTTTCTGACTAGGAGCCACTAAGTGTTTTTTCGGCTGAAAACTGTAACTTATGGGATGTCTTCAGCCCCATTTCTGGCAATTTGCACACTGCAGCAACTTGCTGTGAACGAAGAGTGTGTAAATTTCTGGTTGTCAGTGAAATTCTCAAATTAGATGTCTATGTTGACGATGTTGTTACTGTAGCTGCAACCATTGAAGATGGCCTTGCTCTGCAGAGGTACTTGATTGGCTTGCTCAAGGTTTGTGAATTCACACTAAGGAAGTTTATGAGGAATGATCTAAAGAAGAAGCTCTCCAAGCACAGTCACTCCGGTCATTTGATTCCGCAACGAGTGTCTCACAGAAGGTACTAGGCATCAAATGAAATTTTGGTATAAACACCTTTTCATATAAAATTAATGTTCAACAGGTTGCTCTCACAAAATGATAAATTTGGTCAAAACTAGCCTTCGTTTTTGATTCTTTTGGTTAGTCGGCGCCTGTTCTTTATGTTACCAAATCACTTATACAACAGTTGTGGCTGTAGATGATCTGGGATGATCTCCCTCCTACTGTTATTGATCAATGGTTGGCCTTTCAGAACAAGCTTCCTCAATTTTAAAAGCTTCGCATCCCACATTACCACTCGAGGGATCAGACCAGTGTTGTGGAGCTACATGGCTTTTGTGATAGATCCGAAGTGGGTTATTGTGTGGTGGTATATCTACGTGTGGGTTCCTCGAGTGGCAATGTTCACATCAGTCTGGTGTTTGCTAAGTGTAAGGTTGCACCTTTGTAAACAGTGTCTATCCCACGTTTGGAACTTTGTGCTACTGTGATTCTTGCATATCATACCGGCTAGTGTGGGTAAAATTGTAAATATTAGTTATTTTAGGACATTGTGTGATTCAGAAGTTGTCCTTTGTTGGATTGCAGGCTCCACATCGGTGGAAAACATTTGTCGCTAACAGTGTTAGCCAGATTCAAGAATGTGCATCAGTAGAGTGGTGGCATCACGTTCCATCAGAATACAACCCAGTTGATTGTGCGTTCAGAGGACTATTGCCTTCAGAGTTTATTGTTCATCCTTTATGGTGGTCAGGGCCCATTTGGCTAGGTCGATCAGAAACCATGTGGCCTCTAAATACTGTATCAGTGGAAGATAATGTGTAGTCAATACAGCTTATTCTCAATGCAGAGTTCAGTGAACTTCTTGACAGATGTAACATCTACATGAAATTAGTTCATGTCACTGCATATGTAGTATGTTTTATGCATAACTGTCATCACTCCATGTTTAAACATGCAGCCTCACTTCAGCCTGAGGAACTTAGAGCTGCCACCCAGAAGTGCATCTTAATGACCCAGCAACAGATATTCAGTGATATCTCTGCACTCCGTCACCAACCAGTGTCATTCTCACTGCGAAAGTTGTCTGTGATTATAGATATTGATGGATTCCTTAGGGTAGATGGCTGTCTGGAGCAGGGTGATTTTTCCTTTGAAAAGAAACACACAGCCTTACTCCCTTGTAAACACATATTCACCAGACTATTGATTGCACATGAGCAGAATCTTGATCATCACACAGGCATTCAAACTCTTCAAGGAATCCTGCAAATGAGGTGTTGGATTCTCAAAGATAGGCAAGAAATCTGTTCGATCACTTCATCATGTTACCAATGCTTTTGCACAAAGCCGCCTCAAACCTTTACTGTTGTGGGCAACCTTCCTGCTGCCAGAATTCCACAAATAAAGACGTTTTCCACATGTGGAGTTGATTATACAGGACCATTTCTCTTTAAAATGTCTAAACATAGAGGTGCAGTGTGCCTGAAGGCGTACATTTGTCTGTTTGGGACGAAAGCGATACATTTAGAGCTTGCTTCAGACTTATCGATCAACACGTTTAGTGCTATCAATATTTGAAAGATTTTTTTTGTATCGATTAAACAAATAACTCCTTTTTGTCAGGAACATTACATTAAAAGAGCTGCCACTAAGAAGAAATTGCTTAAATATTAATATTTTCCAAACCAACAACATTATACAACTGCATGTGCCATAGTCACAGTTGATAAGAACAAACCAGTGGTACGTCAAAGATAACAAATAGTTGTTTTGGTCTGCACTCCCAAATGGAAAAATTAACAAAAAATGTCACAATAATCAAAAGTTGTAACAGTTGATTGTAACTGTCCCTTGAAAAACAATGGCATAGAGGTTCAACCTTATAACACAATGGAATACAACATAGAACTGAATTTCTCATGGGACCTGGAAAATTGGTTGTGATATGCAGGAAAAAGAAAGAAAGAAAAAAAAGTTTGTACAAGCAACAAATGGGTCAACAGTAAGGTGTAAAATCTGGGATAGTGTATAATTATGGGTTGTAAAAAAAAAGGGTTTTACTGTGATTTTATACCTATAGACCTAGACGTTGCAAACAATACTAGAAATTAAAAATCAATGTAACAACTTCTTTCATTCTAAAACTTTTTAAGTCTAGGAAGTGACATGTTGTTATCCTTTTTTATACTAGTTGAGAATTACTGCACTTTTATTAAGACCTCTTGTTAATGTACTTCAAAGCATATAAAAAAAAAGTTAATATAGCTGGGGATAAGAATATTTTGCGATTTCAATTAACCACATGCTAGAATTCATTGTCCTACGCATACTCAAGCCTCGTCTATTTGTTCATTGTCTGCTGTTCCACTGAGTAGCAGCTAGTGGACAAATAGTCGGGGCTTAGTATGCATAGGATAGTTCATTCTAACATATAGGTAATTGAATTTGTACAATTTTCATGTCTCTACAGCTACTCAGGCATGGAATAAAATGCCATGAAGGAAATGTGCATATGAAACAAAACAAAACTCACAGAAAAAGGAATATATTGTAGTTTTCATATGAGCATCTTTTGAGCACGTTGAATTTGAATAAGGTAGCTTGATCAGTTGGCATTGCAGAGGATTTTCGTGCTGAATAATTGTTGCTCATACAGGGCATAAAGCCACAAACATGAAGGTGATAAGATTGTTGAAGTACAGGGCTACAAAGAATAGAATGAGATGAAAGTTTGGGCCTGTATCACAGAATGTGACAACTCCACAGGAGGATGGATATCATATTTGTATGGCAGGGATGGACTTGTTGGTCTTTGAATGAAGTAAAATGAGCCTATAGTGGAAGTTTATCCCTTAACTCTTTTATGACGTTGCAGACCAGCATAACAGCCATAACTCAGTGTGCCTCAACTTCTCGCCTTATGAAGCTGACTTAGGTCGGCGAAACGTCGTGCAACCATGCACTGTGTTACTCATTCATAGTGTATTTCTGACAAGAAGTACCAGCCTGTGAGTACTTCAACATTGGTTTTTTTGTGGGTTCTGGAGTAATGCAGATTAAAGATTGAATTCAATTACCCCTCTTATAGAATTTTCTTCCCTCTTGAGTTTTTTAGTCTAGCGACATTGGGGCTCCTGTCGGAGTCTTCTATGTAAAGAAAAACTTAAAATCAAAATATCTTGTTTGCAAACAATTTTTGCTAAAACTGGATCATTCAGCATACAGTAGTTAACGGCAGATATGTCACAATAAGCGTAAACAATCCTTGTAACTTGAACAAACTGAGACTTGACCTGGAAAGGTTAGTTTTTTACAGTTAACTGTGGTTCAAGTTTGCTGTCTTGAGTTTTATTTAACCCACAATCTGCTGGGAACAACTTTCAAGATTACAAAATAAATGTATATTAAGGTACTGTTTTGTTAAAATAATAAATGTATTAAAATTTACTGTAAAATTTGTGGATGATTAATATGTTCTCATTAAAGAGCATTTTCCAGTTTGTTACTGATGTATGTTGATGATTTGTGTATGTGGTTCCAAAAGTATAGAATTTTCATTGTATCTCTCACTTCCTAAATTTCATACTCCATTCCATCACGTATGCAGTTGAAGAGCATCTCCTAAGAGTGAGACAGTGGCACCTAGATGTGTTGATTGAATGTTGAACACTGCTTCTTACAAACATCTGAGAAGTGATGGTGACGGCTTGGTGCAGAAGATAGTCTTCACAGCAGACACATGGAGTCTTCCACTGAAAATTCCCATGAGTCATCATTTTACGCCCTGAAAATTTTTTTGCTGCATGTATTTTGTGACAGTAGTACGTAGTAGGTCAGTCATGTCACTTCCAATCTAGCTGAGGATGCTTTGACTTCTGTGTATTAATTTCTGTACACAGGGGGGAACTGGCATATGTGGCTTGGACCAATACATACAGTTTATGTACATGTTTATTATTAATTTTGTTGATGATCTTAATACATTTTTACTACATACAAATTGTTTTTTACTGTTTAGGACAAACTTGGAAGAACAGCGCAGCAAGCAGTTAGCTTCATTAACTAACACGACGGGGCAACTAGATGGTAATGAAGGTCTCCTGAGCACAGAAATTTGCATCTATATCTATGCAGCAATCACAGCCTTTACAATTGTGTTTGCCCTTAGTCGGTCGTTCCTGTTCTTCACCCTCTGCATGCGTGCATCCATAAAGTTGCACAACACAATGTTTGTTTCTATTACACATGCAACGATGAGGTTCTTCAACAACAATCCATCAGGTGTGTATCTTACAATTGTTCCAAGGTGACATCCAGTGCAGTATTAGGCTGCATAGTAAATAGTTTGCATGAATTTAAATCACAGGTTGGGCCATGATTTTCATCATACACTACAGGAGTGCTATGGTTTGTTACCTATCTTAGTTTTAGATACTTGTGAAAGTTGTCTTTACAACAGCTTTAATGTAACATTCATTGGTGATTGATTTGGTCAGTGTTTAACATCGTGGGATTCAGCATTTGTGAGGAAAATGTGAATGGAGTAGGAGAAATGGTAAAATACAATGGTAGAATACAGGTTGAAAGAAAACTGGAATACTATGAGATGTCACTGGTCAACAGTAACATCTGCCAAATTTCCTAATCACGAATATCAAGATTGACTTCACTGAGTGTCTAATTGTCATCACCTGAGACAGTGACTCCCTAATATAATCTGAAACCTTTATTGATAGTCAGTTGCAGAAATCCTTTAATTTCTGTAGTTCCAGTCAAGTACTGATACATATAGGATGTATGATGTGTATGTCAACAAATTGCTCTGTTTAACATTTCCTTTCCAACTTTGTGAATGATGTGGACAGTGTTTTCAGCATGTGTTAGTTTTACTCTGCTGGTGTACTTCAAAGAGGGTAGCAATTGCCAAACATTCTTGGAAGGTTGTGTAGGCTGTAGTCTTTTTCTCTTGCTATTTGTATTTGCTTTTGTTGCCTTGTATTGTATTGTAGACTTTATGGATAGCATTGATAATTCTGACACAGTTACAATGCCAAATGTATGTGTTAGGTTAAACCAGTTGAATAAAATGACTGAAGGTTGAGGTACTCACAGGCTGGTACTTCTTGATATAGGGCATTCACAATAAAGTGAGCAGTAAAAATGTAACCTTTGAAAAATATCACCAGCTGTTACTGCATGTAATTCACTATTAACTATAGTTGCCTTACTGCTTTTATGGTTGGCAGCTAAATTACGCAATATAGTTCGGTGTATTTCCCTATCTAAATACAATAATACTGAAACAAAATCAATCGAAATCAATATAATTGTACTTTATATAGTTAATAAACTTCTTTTAATCAAACTATATTGGTTCCTACAGACTGCATAATTTATCTTATATGCGCAAACATCAAGTGACGTGTCCAGAGAGGTTAGACATCTCAGTCATTTATATATTACGAGCAGAAGGATACGGACTGGCTGAAAATAGAACTTCAGCAGGGCTTTTTTGAGTGCTCATTTTATCCCGAATCACCTATAGTTACACACACGTATACATAAAAGGGTGAACACATTGCTGCGCGGATGAGTTGTTGCGTGACGTGTGGCTGGCTAGGCCAGCTTCATCAGACATAGAGTTCAGGCACACTGAGTAATGGCAGCGGTTGAAGCTGGGTTGGTTACCCTAGTGGCCAAGGAGTGAACTAGGAGCTATTGTTGGAGAGTGGTAGGGCTCTTACTGCTTTGGTGTTATAACAGAAGTCAAAGTTCTGTTTGTGTGATGGCAGCATGTGCTGCAACTGGTTTGTCAAGTACGTCCACAGTACCGACTCTTGCTTGTTTATGTGTCTGCTCTGTGACCATTCATTCTTTGAGTGAGTTCGTTGGTGGTGAGGCCTATGTATTCTACACTGTCAACTTCCAGATAATACGTACATTGATTTGGAATAAGGAAAAATATCTTTCTTTTATACCATACCTGCTGTCGCGCTTCGCCCGCGTGTACTGTAGAAAATAGTAACTAACATTTAATTACGTATTATTTAATGGTGTTACTATATTCTCTGTATATCTTTAAAACAACAAATACAAACAGCTTTATCCAGTCCACTTCACTGAGCATACTTTAATTGCAAAATATCTTTGTTTTTAATTCATCTTTATTTCTCTATAAAGTAGCTACCCGGCTGCGGCTTTGCCTGCGTGAAATTATGTAATGTAAACAGTAACTCTGGATAAAATATGTGATAAAGGCATTTAACTGCTAGCATACTCAATAACAGTGAACTATAGATTGTCTTAGCTCGGTGTAAAGATCTCCCGCAATATGCTCGTATGTCATAGTAATTCCCATCGCAAAGTCTTGCACGGGATAGGAACCAGTAACTCCACCCCTCCCACACCACAAACTTTATACAAAACCTGAGTGAACGCTTACAGGCAGGCCGTGATAATTCTTTCGTATGTACATGCTACAGTCCAAAGAGGTTTTATTTATGAGTAGGTTGGCAATAAAAACAACTGTTGCATTATTTCTCCACGATCATTCTCTTTTTTTGGGAGAATGTAACATTTTATTGCTATTCACATCCTTAATTTTCGATTTTCATAAAATCCTGAATTTGATTTGTAGATATTTCATAAGCTTCATTCTTATCAAAAAAATTATCGACAGATGATTATTTGAAAACACATTTTTTTTTAACAGCTTTCAAGGACAAATTTTGAAAAATCCTGAAATTACTTTTTTTGTATTTACGTAAGATTTATTTTAAAGAAAAAGCCATTTCAGTATTTTCATTGGTTTAGGAGATAAGTGGGATTAATTAAAAACAAGTTTTATTTTTTAAGAGCTTTCAAGGACGAATTTCAAAAAATTCTAAAAATACTTTTTAGGTATTTACTTAAGCATCATTTTAAGGTAAAAACCACCTGACTATCTGAAAGGTTTAGGAGAAATCATGGATTGTTGAAAAACACATTTTACGGCTTTTCACCCCCTTAATTTTTGAATTTCGAAAAATTGAGAAATTCCCAAATATGCATTTGTTTGGGCAATATTTTGAAGTTAAAAAAATTATGATAGCTTTCTGGTTAATAAGATATCAAGGATTCTTTGAAAACACATTTCACCCCCTTAATTATTGAATTTCGAAAAATATATTCTTAGTGGGAGCCTACGTGGCAAGGGGAAGCTTCCCTAAAAATTTCATTGTTCTATGTCCCGAGGTTTCGGCTGTGTGTTGATAGAGTGAATGGGTGACTGTGAGTGTGAGAGATAGTCAGGACACTTAATTTTATATATTAAGATTACCCATGTAAGGCCCCGAGCCCCCCATTTTCAACATACTCTTGAGAAGAAAAAAAGTTTTCACCCTACAGTTCAATTTAGTTGTCTTTTGTTAAAAACATAAAATAATTGCGTTAATTGTTATGTGAATAAAATATGTGGACATTATTTTAAGAATTAAATTATGCCCCAAAAATACAAATAATGATTAGTACAATTTAAGGGCGCAGTCTACAGTGATTTTCATCACTATGTTTTAATTTTTATATTTGTACCGGTTATTTTTTTTCTTGTTTTAGACACAAAATGTGACTAAATTTGGCTCTTATGAAATTTTCATATCTCTCTTAGTTTTCACGTAATGGGTTATTAATGCCAAAATTTTCATGTTTCCGTTATGACTGCACTATAACCAACTCGCTTACCAAACTGAAAAAAATTCACAGTGTATAACGATGTTATAGGCTACAAGTTCAGCTATGTTAAACCACAAAATAATATTTTTTGTATTTTTAAAGATGTTATTTTTTTTTTTTTTTTTCAAATTAGAATAAAAAATTTCAGCATTTTTATTTGAATACAAAACAATTTTATTCTTCATTTTTATCTAGGTGACATTGTAACCTGCAACATTTTTATCCACTGAGTGAATTTTTTCAGTTTGATATGTCAGTTGGTTTTAGTGTAGTCCTTAAAACGGAAACATGCTAATTTTGGCTTTAATAAGCCATTACGTGTAAGCTATGAGAGATACAAAAATTTCATGAGCCAAATTTAGTTACATTTGGTGTCTAAAATAGGGAAAAAAATATTTGGTACAAATGAAAATTAAAAACATGGTGATGAAAATTGTGGTAGACTGAGCAGCTCTTAACCTATTGTAAATAATGATGTTGAAAGTTGAAGTCTGGCTGGCACTCTGCTGCGAATGCTCTCTGTAGTGGCAGCAGTGTGTACTGCACTCATTTAGGCAGTTGTCAGTACTTAGAGAGCGAGCTGTAGTATGGCTTTTACTGGCGGAGCAATGAATCTCACTCTCAATCGTGATTCTCTGTTATCTCACACACCGCGCTGTCAGTGCCTAGATGGCTCTCTCATCGGACCGGGCAAGTGAGTCAAAGGATCTAGAGGTGCATGCTGGCTTGGTGCTGCATGACACGGCCTGACGTGCTGCATGCTCGGCATGTCCCAGGAGGCCGGCAGCCGCCGACATATGGCCGTATCCTTTGCTTTGACTGATGGTAATGGTGGCGTTGCATATTTTAGTACTTCGACCTACAATGTGATATTATAGGGCTTATTTATTTTTATATTATAATAAACCCTTTCAGCCTTTAATGTACGGTAAATGTAACTTTTTCAGGCCCTATTTATCCAGATACCCTGATTTTTGTGTATGACCCACACGTAGGATTTTCAGTTTAGTTTTTCAAAAAAATGTGCGGGTGGTACATGGGTAAATATGATAACCCCCTCCCCCTCCTCTTTTAAACTCCCTTTTCTTGCAAAGTGCATTAATATATTGCAGTTATCAGCCTGTTATGGGCTTGCTGCAACACTGCAGGGTTATAAGCCTGATTCAGTTTTTTAAGATAAAAAAAATAAAATAAATATTATAGGAAGGTAATAGTAATAATAATTAAAATAATAAATAATTATAATAATGAACTGAGTGTGAACATTATTGTTGGACAGAAGCCTGAAAAAACAAGGTATATTTTATACATATATTTTTCAAATCTTCGAGTTGCAATTTTTTTGCTTGCACAAAAATCTGTCATTCTATTTGTAAATTTTTTTTTTGCAGGTCGTATCTTAAATAGGTTTTCTAAGGATATCGGAGCTGTTGATGAGATTCTGCCCCAAGTCATGATTGATGTATTACAGGTATTGTGTATAATATTTTTGTATTGTGTGTGTTTATTGTAAGTAGTAAATAAAGAAATTGAATTTCTTTTATCTATTATCAACTGATAACTTGCCTGATATTTAAGGTTGTCACTTAACAGGTGCTTTTTGCCTTCTGAAGGTGTGAACATAACTGGAGTGATAAGAGCGAGAAAGTTCTCTATCTAGACATACTGCGCTGAACTGGAATGCAGTCTTTCTACCATATAATGTTGTTAAATGTCTAGAGCAAAGATATAAACATGCCATCCCTAGTGATATGGAAAGAGTTTGGGAAGTGGGGAAAGGGGAAATAAAAGTTTAGTTTTTTTGCCTTTCCCAGAAGATGTGCGATTGTTTAAACCTTGATATGAACTTTGTTTTACGTGTACACATTTGAATTGTGAAATTGGGGATACATTTTTTTCAGTACACTCGCTTCTCATGATGCTCTGTGTGTGGTTTTTTTCCCTGAGCCAAAGTAACTATTCTCTTGATCAGAACTTGTACAGTCAATAATTTTTTTTTTTTTTTTTAGTAGTTGATTTGTGAGTGAAAGTGTTTGCATTTTTCAGATTGGCATGGCGCTGTTGTCAATTGTTACGGTGGTAGCAATTGTGAATGTGTGGATGCTGATACCAACCTTTATAATGTTCGTGATCTTCTATTTCTTACGGGTTTACTACATTACTTCCTCGAGGAGCATCAAGAGACTTGAGAGCACAAGTAGGTGCTGTTTACAATATTCTCAACATTTAGTTTTTCCAGAAATTTTGTTGATTCCTGTATAGAATTATAATACGTATATCTATTTATTGTAACACTCCCTTGAAGCAAAAAACTTTTCTTGTAGCAAATATTGAACTTAGACTTTAAAAATTATTACTTATTTTGTGTTCTACTTTTTAGTAACACTTTTTCGTTAAAGAATTCAGGATTATATCTCATCTTGTTAAATTTATGAGTAAATAAAATTTTATAAATTTGAGTGAAAATTTTTGAGTACAGTGAAAATGACTAATTGTTTTATACGAAGCACCTATAAAGTTACTTCACTAAGAAATATTATTTTCCCCAAGTAATTGGTGTTTGGTTTACATAATGATGCAGATAAGCATAAGTTACAATCCTCAGCATGTAATTAGCTATAATTAAGCTGTAACAATAGCTGTCTTTTGCAATGTTGACTGCATTTGTGCTTTGCTAGAAGAAATTTAAAAGTAAAATAGTAGTTTGTGTTTTCATAACAAGCTGTGTGGGTGTATTAGACAAGTATGAACTTTTGATTGAAATGGGTTTAAATAACTGTTACAAATGAAGTATCATAGCTGTAAATGTTTTAATTTGGTGCACTCATGAACTGGTGCAGTAAATATTTAATTGAGCTATGAATCGAATATGTGGCTTAGTGCTAGTTCATAGTGAACATTCACAGAATTGTGTGTGTGCACATGTGTGTGCATGTGTGCTTGTGTGTGCTTTAGCGTGTGTGCATGTGCATGTGCGTGTGCGTGTGTGCATGTGTGTAGTAAGTAGGGTTGTGTACTGACTTTGACTCTAGATAGATTGCATGTATCTCTTGTAAGTATTTTAATATTTTTAATGCTTCTTGTATTGTTTACACAATTACTGTGATCCATTTTATTATCTCTCTGTTCCTGAAGTAGTTACAGTTATGGCTTTAGATAAAGAAAAAATGTCAAATTTTTTGTTTCCAGTTTTGACTGTGACAAGTGTATCAGTGCTGTTTTGTGAAGTAACTCAACAGTTTGTGTTATACAGTGAAAATTTGTTACGAAGCGTACCGTATGGTTTATAAAATATCTGCCCTATAACAACTTTATAGTTCACCATCCCTCCATAGTACATGTTAAATTATTTTGACATATCAATCTGCTTTAAGGACAATTTTTGTTGCCATTGATAATTGTAATAATGAGATTCCACTGCAACTATTTGCTTGTTAAAATGGGCTCTAAAATGCTTGCTTTTACAGTGAAACGGCTTATATGAATAGTGAAAGTTTCATTCCGGCCACTTATCTTGGTACTTTCCACATTAGGTTTTTTCCTTCTGCCTCATTAGTTACCTTGAGCTGCGAGGTTATATTTTATAAATGATTGATGTACATATGTACTGTAGTTAGAATTACTATTGCACTTTTTAGTTCTCTTTAGCTTTTTTTTATAAATAATTTAAATTTTTGGCAATTGTGGACAGAGATTTTATCTATAACTGTACAGTGAAGAGAGGGAGCACCTGTATATAGCATACATAAATCCAATTTTAGTGGAATTATTCACTTCCTTGAAATATTTTCACATAGTTTTTAGTATTGTGGTAGGTATATGTACTTATTAATGGAAATGGCACAAATTATATGTTCTATTTTTTTTTGCAAGCATAACATAATTTGTAAACAAATATAATGCAAAATGTGAGAAACTGCTGATTACTAAAACATGTGGACAATTACAAATACAGAGTTGTACTTGCTGATTAAGAACATGAAACACAGCTGGATGACACATTCTTTGGATGGTATTTTTGTTGAGACTCATTACACTTTTGTCCAAATATATTTTTCCTTCGGATTTTTTTTATGGTTTTCAAGAAAGACATTTTTAAATCTTTTATTTAAAGTGTTAATTAAATGACTTCGCTGGTTGCAAGTACAGTATTTAACTACTGCTTTATCTCATTAATTAATTTTTAATGAAATTTTTAAAGGTGTGATGCCAAAATTGCCGGTATTTCTAAGTCCTGTTATTTCTGGTACTGCAGAGATGTACAATTTGAGCTACAGAAATTGCTTATTGATTTCAGGAATGACACAGTAGTTATCCTAATTTCGTTTTAATATTTTTAAGTTGGAAGAAATTAGTTTCAAATATTTGGTATTAGAGGGTACTGTAATTCCACATTAGGAGGAATTTTTTACAGTGATAAAAAGCATTGGTTGTCAAAGACAAAAATAAAAGTTGTTCTTTTCAAGGGTTTTAAAATTTGCAAGAAATCAATAGCAAATGGAAAACCTTTTTGAGGGTGATTATAATATTACAAGAGGCCATTATTGTAGCAACCTATCTTGGTGTTATTTGTGATCAAAATGTAAAATAAGTTCTACAATCTTTGATAAAGGTTAATTTTACTGCATACTACGACCAAGTTCAATGAGGATGAAAAATATTTTTATTATGAATTATGGTTTCTGGATGTTTTAGATCATTTTAAAAAGAATTCCTCATTTGATCCATTTCAAAATACTTGTCCCTGAACCATAGTGCTCTACTGATATAACATATGCAATCAGTTAATTGCCATTCTTGTCTCCATAACTTAAAGACTACAATTGCGGAAATATTGTTTAGGGGACTCTGTTACACATTTAGTGTATGATTGGTGTCTTATGTTGCAGCTCGCAGTCCTGTGTTCACACATTTTAATGCCTCTCTCCAGGGGCTGACAACTATCAGGGCTTTCCAAGCCCAGGCTATCCTGAAGGAAGAGTTTGACAATCATCAGGTCAGAATAATTTCTCTTTCCATGATAATGAAACTTTGAGAAATGCTAGAAATACATACATATAAGTTGATATCACTGCATTTTAAAATATGAAATCTTAAGTTGGCTAGGTATTAAACTGTTTTTTAAATGAAATTTTTTTAAAATTTTTGTTGAGTGATAAAGTAATAATGGGGAAATAAGGGCTGAATATTTATGATTATGTATTACTTTAACTAAACATATTACTTTGAGTACAGTATGTACACTTGCTTATAAATACAGTTACAATATTCTATTTGTCACCCACCTATTCTTGTCGCCAACCTGCTCGCCCTGTTACTCACCCTGTTACTCGCCCTGTTACTCACCCTGTTACTC
>PNEQ01056718.1:0-27231 GCA_003012365.1 Medauroidea extradentata
CCCCCCCCCCCCCCCCTCCGCGCAGAAAGTCAACGAGCTTGCATCGCGATGCTCATTGCGGGTCGCCACCCTCCTCCCCTCTCATCTTGAGCTCGCGCCTGAGAATGTTATTCTCGTTGCGGGGCCAACCCACACAATTTAATAGTTCGCGCCGCACCACCATGCAGAGTGTGCTCGCTTGCGGGCCATCTCAATGACGAGTCACGCGTGCGCAGAAGGGTATTGCTGGCATATTGTACTGCAGTAGCGTGACCGCGGTGTTGCCGTTACTACGCTGCCGACAGCGGTAAACGTTTCCTAAAACACTATTAATCCTGCATCCAATCTGACGACTAACTGCTGCAATTTAACTTATCGTTATAGCGAAAATGAACACACTGCGCTGTCGTTAAAACCAACATATTTTACCCACACAATGTATGTGCAACTGACGGTGCCGAGGGAAGTTAACATTATAGCGAACTTTGTTATATGCCGTACTCGTTACATCGGACTTTTACTGTATTTTAATATAAAAAAATACTTGCGGTGTGTATTTTTTAAGCTAATCAAAAGCCATGAGCTAATTAATATTCAGTTTTTGGCTGTTGTATGCATGTTGTGAAACTTCAAGGTGGGATGCCTGCCACCATTTTTATTTGTAATTACTTTTTTGATATACATAGTTTTATTAATTTGGCCATTATACGCAGTAAAATATAACTCATCAGAATGCTAAATGCTGTATGTATAATTATAAGGTTATTCTTGCTTTAATATGCCGTGAAAGCTCGTTGCGAAGGAAATGGTTTATAACAACATACCCTATAACTACATATTTTGTGTTGCACCATCTCTCCATAATACATGTAAAATTATTTGGATATGACAACAATCTGCTATAAAGACAATTTTTGTTGCCCTTTAAAGTTATTAGATTGCACTGTAGCTTATAGGATGGCAGAACAGAATTGTTTTAAAATCCAACTATGTTTCACAAGCCAAAGTAATAAAATATCTTATTAATGTTAACTTGATCTTTCCACGTCATACATTATCCTATTTCATTGCCAAATGCACAGAACAACACCATTAACTAATATTATTGTAAAATTTATGTTTTTCCAGGATGATGGTGGATGTATCATATAAAATTTGTTTATGTATAATTAAGTATTATTTATGCTATTTCACTTAAGTAGAACTGCATTTGTTTAGCCTTTGATTTGTTTGCTGGCATAATAGGTGAAGCAGCAAGAAAGGCGTTTATGGGCCGCTCCAAGCGTGTGGGTATTCAGCAGACACTTGTTCCTGCCAGTGGCCTTAAGTCCGGTGTGGCTACAGGTGGGGATAATAACAAAAACACTTTTCAAGTGGCTTCTAAGACAGTGCCCATGTCATCTCAGCAGCAGACACATCAACAGGCTGAATCTGCACAGCTTTTACTCTCCCTTTCAGGTGGAGATTTTAGCAAACAGCAGAATCCTTCTGCTTTGCAGACAGTCAGCAAAAATGTACGATTTCATCAACCTAGGACCATGTCTACAGGTGATGCACGCAAGGAACCCACACGAACTTCAGAAGTGATTGAACGAGTTCCAGTGATGACCGGTGCTGGTATTTCCAAGCCTACAGTGGAAAAGCAGGAAGTAAAGACAGTTTACATGCCAGAGGCCCCTCGCCGTAGAGGACGACCTCTGAAACGATCAATGAATCTGGTGTTCAAAGAAAAAGTCATCTCTGAAACTGAACTTGCCCTTCAGAAGGAAGCTGAGGCCAGTCGCAAAGCATTAGAAGCCTTGCAGGAAGAAATGAAGTGTGATGGTCAGCAACAGCTCCAGCAGCAGATAGTTGCAAACAAGACTGTGGGGATGGTAACTACTCAGCCAGCCAAGATTCACATGGATCCTGTCAATAAGCCATCAGCAGTGGAGCCAATCATCAAGCAGGAACCTTTGTATCAAGTGTCCGATGCTAGTGGTGAAAATGTAATTTATCAGTTGGCAGATGGCTCCGATGGTGCTAGTGGGAACATAATGTACAAAGTAGGAGATCAGTTAATTTCTGCACAGGGTGCTACCGGTAACGATGGTAATATTGTTTACCAACTTGCTGAAGGAATAAAGAGTGGTGATATTGTGTATCAAGTGGCAGATCACAGCGATGAAACACAAGAAGAAAATAGTAACACAAATATCATCTACCAAGTTGCTGAGGGCGAGAATGTATCGTCAGAAAATACAGTGAGTAACCAGTGCATGGAAGTGTTGAAGGAAGCAGGATTGCCTACAAATGTACCCATATTACTGGACAGTGGTGATGGCCAGTACATTACTGTCAATGAGGAGGTTTTGATGAACATAGTAAATGGTGGCATGGTTCAAGTTGCAGATGGGAATATTGTCGGTGGGGAAGGCCTTCAGTTCATAGTACAAGAGTTACCAGAAGAACCAGGTACGCCATCTGAAGAAACTCGTGTAGAGAGTGAACAAGCTGTGAGTGCAGAGGTGTTGAAACAAAATCAGATGTCGCAAGGACAAGGCTCAAATACATCTCAAGCCAGTCCAGAAACTTTAGGGCAACCTACGTATCAGTCTGAACCAGTAACAGAAAGCCATCAAAGACAAGAGTCTTTAGACACACCAGTAATTGAAAACACGCTGAATACTTTGGCAGAACTAACTCTGACCACAGGTAACTCCCAAGTTCAAACTACTTTGCACCAACCTGTAGTTGGTCATGAAACTGGTGTCCGAGTTCAAGACATAACAGAACATTCAATTGTTGAAGGTATAAACTCGGGGAGCGATGCAACTACAATTGATGCTGAAAGCATACATTCTGATAGTGACGTAGTAACTGGTGTAATTGGAGAGAGTCCACGGATGCAGATCACCAGTGAACAGTTGGTCGAACAAAATGAAATCACACCCGAGAACAAAGTCACAGATGAATCTTCTATGGCTGTCCATGATGAAGTACATGCTTGTGAAAGTGATGAAACTGATGAAGTGATCACTGGTGACAGGTATGGTGAAGAAGCAAGATCTGGATTCTCTGTGCTTAGGAAGGTAGAAAGCCCAACGAAGGATGAATTTCCATCTCAGTTTCTACAGCAAGATGGCTCCGCCACCAAGTATGTGGTCACGACAACAGCTTGTGGTGACATTGGTCAGAACTTTATCTTTCAGGAAGAATCATCAAGCAGTGAGGCACCTCAGAAGGTGGCAGTAATGGAACATGGTAAAAGTAGTGGAACCATGTCTGTAGAGCAAGAGCTCGAAGCAATGATGGGGGAGACAAGTGATACAGATGATGCCAGCAAAGAGAAAGAAGAAGAGGATAGCCGAGAAACTACCAATCAGGGTCAGGTGGGAACCGCTCAGCCTGGAAGTACTACAGATGAGGAAACACAAGATCTGAGGATGGTGCTCAGTCCAGAAGAAGCTCAAGACATGCAAAGTGCGGATGATTCTTTAGATGATTCTATTCTTATGGTTCTCAGTCCTGGTGGTTCAGGTAACATCAAGTTGAAAGATAACAAGCCTAAAGAAAATGAAGCATTGGTTAACAGAGAACATGCTAGAAGCACTTCAGATGTGGAGAGCATTCTTTCATCAGATGCAGACACTACCACTCAGGTTGTGGTGCCAGAAGATAGCGTACCAGGGGAATTTGTTATTCTAGATGATGGTACCATTGCAAATGTGGAGCGTAGTACACGTGTGGTGTATGATGGTTCGACGGAGTATGGTCAGAGGGATAGTAATCAATCTGCAGAGCCTCAGCGGCAATCATCAGAAGGGAATCCTGAGTTTAGAGTTGTGGATAGTGCAGTGGTGGCACATGCAGTTGTATCAAGTGTGGAAATGTTAGAAGATGGTACAGTGAAGCCAGCTGGAGAGAATGCACAGGAGCAACAAACTTCTCCACCCAAGGACATTCCGTATGCCGTCGGACTACTGCCGCTGAAAACTGCTCTTGAAAAGCTTCAAGCGATGCCCGAGTACCATCCTCGCAAAACTCGCTCGGGTAGCAAGGATTCTCCACCAGAGTGCCGTGCCAAGAGAAAAGCTTCATCGTGTAGTGATCCTGAGAAGAGGCAGCGTGTATCAGAGGAGGAAGATGAGGACTTGGAAATAGGACATGAAGGTTCAAGTGATACAGTGCACACCGTGATGGTGACAACTGCAGGAGTGGCTCCTTTACCATCGATGGTCGATCTCACGTCTGAAGCAAATGATGGTTGATGAAAATATTTGTTAGCATACCACAACTTTCAAGGCCAAACCACACTGTGGTGTATTATTGGAAGACTAAATGTACGTGAAGTATATATGTTACTGGTGTGGTATGTCGCCAGTTCTTGGCATTATCTTTTAGTAGTACTTTGGACAGTAGATTATTATTTTTTATCTGTTCATAAAAATTTCTGCACACCACATGTTGAATTGTGGGTGCAGCCTGTTGTTAAAATTTGTTTGTAATATTTGTGTTTCTATTCAAACTAACAAAATGTCTCAATAATATGTGAAACTTGTCACATAGGCCTACTGTATTTAATTTTAAACTTGAAGTACATACAGTATATGTAATGTGAACTGTCACTTTACAGATATTGTGAACAATTTACATGTTGTATGTGTTTGAAAGTGAAAAAAACATGTAGAAAACTAATTTTGTAATGTTGGCAGTAGTTACTGTAGCTTTATAAATTGATTATAGAATTTTGCAAACTTTCTTAGTTTGTGTTAAAGTTGTAATAAATATTTACATGTACTCATTTACACATAGGTATGTTGTACCATAGAATGTTTACAAAATTGTTGATATGTATTAAGTAAACTGATTTTACTGCAACAATTTTTTGTGTAGGAATTCTAAATATTTTTATATGTACCTGTAAAAAGTATAGTATACAGAAAGGGTTTTCTTGATTTTTAAACATCTCTGTATGTATAAATAAATATCAGTTCGTTCTAGCCTTTGGGTGTTTTTTATGTTGTAATAGTACATACAGTGTTCATGAAATTTTGTATTGTGTACAACTTTCTTCAAGGCTTTTATTTTGCTAGGAAAGTACTGTAATTTAAAATGTAAATGAAGTCTAGTTATAAGCATAAAAATGTTAAATGTGAGGCTGGGATTCACATGAAGATTGTATGTATGTTTTAAAATTGTAATACTGTACCTATTGTACCAATTTCTTCTCTTGACTTAACAAAAGTCAGAAGTAGTAAGGTAATTTGTTTTATACTATGTATGTACTGTACTTTTTATGTGCATTACACCACAATAATTCTGAACTAATTGTTGCTTCAAATGTTATTTTCATGTATGTACTTTTATGTTCCAGTAAAACTTCAGGAATGGGCTTGTTTAAAAATATTAATATTGTACGTTACATAAATGTTGTCATTTGGTTATTTAAATGTACATTAAAAATTGTCCAAAATGCATTATATTTGTTTCAGAATGTCAATTTAAGACAAGAAAATTTATATTTTTGTGAATTTTAAGGGATTTGTGTGTATGCAGTTAAATGTGGCTGTTGATTAAAAAAAATAATATGTCTAAAAATTTCTACAGAAATGTTTACTGTCAATGATTGAATGGAAAAATTAACAAGTTTCTCATTTGCAATTTTGTACAGCTGCTCAAATTAAAGATTGCAGCCATAAATTTCTTTGTCAAAAATACGGCCTGTAGGCCAGTGGGAAATCAATAATGATTGAGAGAGTTGTGAATTTAGTGAAATTGGTGTAAAACTGAATCTTAAAATTAAGTTCATTGTAAGTTCTACCGTAGCGTGATGTTCAGTAGTTCGTAATAGCTTCCTTAGGATGTTGGAGAAGATTGCTGGCCAGTTACAACCGAAGACGTTATAAAAGAACTAAACTGTTATGCTGCTCTTTTGGCACATGACCAAATTGAACGCTGATGTATTGCATCTGAAGATAGGGAATTGTGTACTTTAGCAGGGTGGGGGGGGGGGGTAACAATTTTTTATTTCAACAAAAAACATTGGTATAGGGAATTGCGTGTTATGGGCTGCAATATGGCGCCGTTCAATAAGGTAACACATAGAGATAGGCCGTCAGCTTTAGTCTTGTACCCCTTGGTTACAGCTGATTCTTTGGTGACAGTTTTGAGTTCTTGCTGCAGCATACAACGTACACAATTTTGAATTGCATCCATATGCAAAAGTGTTTCTCGAAAAAATTTGTTAGGCATGATCCATAATAAATGAGGTCACAATTTTGTGGTAATCCATGATAATACAAAATAATGCCGAATCACATGTTAAAACGTGAAATAATGTGAAATACTATATCCAAATGTGCGTGATGTGATGTCTCGTGAAATTCGACAATTTCACTAGCATTCGACGAAATACACTTGCCAATGTAATGAAAATCACAATTGTTGTCGCAGCGAATGAAATAATTTTTTCCTCGTAGTTCCGTTACCAATGATTATTATTTCCTTCGCGTAATTAACATTGTGCAAGTATTGTTTATACCAATTATGTGCATTTCTGCATATCACTAGAACAGCCTTGGAAATAGAGAAAAGTCATGGCTGACATCTCAGTGGTTGTAACCATTGCTGATTTGTAGTACTGCCATTCCTGCAGTATCTTAAATAAAAAATATACATACTTTTTCGTAGCCTCTGTATACCGTATGACAACAAAATTGATCCAAATTACGGATTGTGCTAACGTTTTAAACAATTTTAAATAAAAAACATGTTGCATGTATGTTCAAGTTTTGACAGTAGTTACTACTGCATTTGTTTCTTTTCATGTGATGCCGGTACTCCTTACCATTATTATTATTATTATTATTATTATTATTTGCTTTACAGCACACAGTGTATCATCCAAATACAACTACACTCGTGCAGTCAATCTCAGGCGACTTTAGATTGAAGTCGCTCGTATAAAACATTTTAATGTTAAGAATTGCGATGTTAATGGAAGGTATTGTAAAATGCTTAACATTTTGATTGTGTTTAAACACATCAGTGTAGGTAAATATGGAAGTTTGAAATCGGACAGTTTTGTACCAGCTACCTTGTAACTGACTTTGTACAATACAAAAACAATGTTAGTTTTTATTATTGGTGTGTGTGCTCTAATTTCTGAGGCTGCATTTGTTACGTACAGTATTTACTCGAATAATGGCTGCTGTAGTTTGACTATTTTTGACCAACAAAATAGGGGGTGGATGTTGAGGGGTTTTCAAAAAAAATTTCTTTTGTGTAAAAAGTTTATAAGTGCGCGTTTATCCGTATTTACTAGTCTATACAATGCCTCCTCTCAAAAAAAATTAAAATATAGGTGAAGATTTCTAGGGTGTCCAAGAAACATGATAAAAGACAAGGTAGTCCCGTTAATCAATTCTTGTGTGGACTTAATTGCTGTAAATAAATCGTAAATGTACACATTTATCCATATTTATTTGTCTATAGCATGCTCTTTTCTGAAAAATAAAGGAGAAAGTTACTGAGGTGTGCTGGAAACTTAATGCCAGAGAATCTCGTAAATCTGCTCGTGAACAACACCCGTTAATCTGTAAATTTGCAGAATTTGAGAATATAGGTGCAGATATTTTGCAAAAAAAAAATTTTAAGAAAGTTTGTTTAAGGCTTTAAAACTAGGGGTACGGACATTACGCGAGGGCGGATATTATGTGAGTAAATAAAAATTTTTGATGAATTAAAAAGTGAACATTCAAAGTGTTTTCACAATACCAGAAGACATTTATTGGAATGCTTGGAGATCTCAAATAGCCAGTTAAGTTAATCTCAAAATAACATAGTTTATTTCAAAGACAAAATTTATTTAAAAATGACACCATTAAATCATGCCTCTTATAATAAATCATTAGAAATTATTCTTTTACATACATACTACATTATTGGTACATACCTGAAAAAATTACTTTTTTTTTATGAATGTGCTAGGTCCTTCCAGTTCATTCATTTTGAATTCCGTATTAACTAAGGCACTAAGACAAAACTACATGATTTTTACATGGGCTTGGCTAAGTGGTGAATGAATGGAGAGAATATTGTTTACTAGGAATTGATACACCACCCCAAACTTGTCTCTTCTCATTTTCTTGTATATTAATTCAATACTACTATTAAAGGTGCACATATATACCTATTTCTGTACACACAACTTACATTTACACATACAGTGAAACCTCATTAATACAAACCCTGTTAATACAAAGTTCTCATTACTACAATGTGGTTTTCTATCCCCTTGGAATAAGATGAAAAATTAAATATTAAATTAAATGTTCAATAAAAAGTTCCCTTACACATAAAACAGTGTGAGAACTAGTTCATTGGTTAAAGGAAGTCATGATGGTGGTTTGAAAGTTTTTATTTTGGGACTAAACATCCTGAAAATATATAGACATAATTTTTTGAGTTTTTGCAAACACCTCTTTATACAAACCTCATTATTACAGACTGCAAAAATTTAGGTCCCTTCAGGTTTGTATTAATGTGGTTCCACTGTACACACTTTGTCAAAAGTTTTAATATTTTTTGAAATATTTAATGTTTGTTAATTCATAGCTGAGTGTTATCTAGTACTAGTATAAATAATCTGATATTAATTATACATGGCAAATAATTGTTTCTGTTGTGCTAAGTACTGCCTGAAATGTTATAGTTTGTACATTTTGTACATTTGCAATTGTCATTTTAAATTTTAGTTGGTTACGTTATCCTTTTATGCTCACTCAAATATTTTGATTGCTGGATGGTGTCTGGGTTTTGTTATGAAACATATACCAATATTTAAAACTATAAAATGTTTGTGTTTGGCCATAATGACTGAATTTCACCTGTAGTTTTGTTATTTCTGTTGACTGCTTTCCCCCATTATGTATTAGTAACCAAAAAGCTAATGTGATTCAAAATTATCAAACAACATTTAGTGTGGTTACATTTAAATGACATCTGCCTCTTTTATGTGAATTCTAGTTATGAATGTTGTGTGGGCAGTCTTACATACAGCTGTTTTCCTATGCCAAAGGTACAGTAATTTCTGCAAAAACACTCAGCTGTTAAACTGCCTAGCATGTGAATAAAACATATGTCCCCATGGAAATAAGTTGTTCACATAATGACAGCCTATAGAACTGTAGAGTTACCATATTTACTTTTGTAATGGTTGCACCATTATTTTGAAAGTTACAAAGAATATAAGAAAACCTACATAACGACCACGCCTGTTTGTATGGCCGACAGGAAAACTGCAGCATGTGTGCAGTCCATAGATTTTCTGTAAATGTGCCATGTAACAACTGGTGATGTGCTCTCAAACCGTTTCCCAGACGCAAGTTAAGAGAGAGTAGGTTTTTGTTTCGAGACATCACAGCCTGCGCAGTAACCAAAGAGTGTACGTTAGTTAAGCGGTACTTACATTTTGTGTATCACGATCGTTTTCTCCTGCCGATCATATCATATTGCTGAAGTCAAGTATCAGTTTTTTTGGATGGCGGTTCGCGCCAACATCATGCGTGTTAAAAACACAAATACTGTTATTATTTGGCTCCACGAATGTAACTTTTGAATTATTTAATTAAGTAATTAGACACAGGATTGAGGTACTCATGGGCGGGTATTTCTTGACAGTATCGCTTCTTATCTCGCATGAAGCGGAAGTATTTGTGGTTGATCGAGATGTGGTCAGTCTGCTCCAGGCACCGAGTTAGAGCACTTGTGGTGCCAAAAATTGTTACTCGGGAATGGAAAGAGAAGTGGAAGCCACCATTCCTCCAACCATACACATTTCTTGCCACAGGTAAAGGAATTCCGTAATCTATCCTTGCATATAGTTTATGACCATAGTAATTGTTTGTGCAGACATTGTGTGTTCACCGGTAACATGTTATTGAAGGGTAAGGATGAATGCTATGTTTTGCTGGGCCACTACACACATTGACTGAAATAAGAAGAGGTAAGGTAAGGTTTGAAAAGGGCAGCGGTGCAAATGTGCTTTTTTCTCCATTATGTCCTTTTTGTCCCCCAAGTTTTTTATTTCTCTGTGAAGGTGAAAGCTTTTAATTGACGTTTTTAGTTTCCTGCATGTGTAGGGTGAAAATTATGATGGCTATATATTGTGAATAGGCTGCATCCATGTTTTGTATAATTTTTTTTGTAAGCCAAGCCAAAATATGGTTTTCTTTTAATATTCAGTTTGAAGCAGAATTTTACTTGGGGCATCTCACCGATTTTTTATTTTACGTAAATAAACTCTACTGCAAGTCAATTCAGACATACATAATTTTGCATTGTATTTCAGTTTTATAATTTTCACTTACTAGAAATACAAAAGAAAAAATTTCATATGAAACATTGTTGCTGTCAGTGGCTTTGTTTTCTATGCCCACAAATCTACACGAATTAATTTTTGTTTTATAGTCAAAATCTGTAATTTACACTTTATTATGAAAATTATACAGATGTCTTAAAGTGTAAAATTAATATATTATTTAAAAAAAGCTCTTTCTCTATCATAGCAACAAATTTACCAATTTCTCCTCCCCGGTTTGTTTGTATTTTCTTATGCAGTACTTAACGTAAAAGGGTTATATATAAATTCTTAGCTGTGAATTTAAGCGATACCTGAATTCAGGAGACCAAGTTGAATTTTGTTTTCCTTTGCTATTTCGCACATCATAGCCTTCCTTGTCCTTAGAAATCAGCAGGCAGAGCATGGTTCGTGTTTTCTCCCTGTCGTCAGAACGACGCGTCAGTGGAAAGACATTTCGGCAAAAAAGCGAGTATGGTTCTGTTTGTTGCCCGTGAAAGCGTTTCAGATGAACGATGCGACCGTCAATACAATGACGTGGTATTTTAGTGTGCCAAGAGGCCGACAACATGCGTATTTAAAATAAATATCGATAGAAACAATGCCGTATTCACAGTTTCAAGTGACAAAATATATTTTTAACTAGTATAAAGCCTGCATGCAGTATAAACAATACGTGCGAAGACAAATTTAAAGCTCAATTACTGTATACATACCGTAACCTATAACTTGACCATACAGCCATAACCTACATCTTGCCCATACTGATCACTAATACCTAAATAAGTAATACAGTTTGTATTGAATATTTTTGAAGACAGAAACAAATTGTTTTAACTGATGTTTATATAGGTAATTATTGGCGCTGTATTAGTGTACGCACGTGTTTTGTCTGTAATTTAAACGTGTTAGTATAACCAAACTGAATGAAAGTGATGTGCGGTAGAAAAAAAATCCCGGTATTTTAATATTCATGGCTTGAATCTAGTACAAAACGCATAAGACAAAATCATTATCTGCTGAAAATATTCTGAGAAACCAGTGTTTATACGCAACGTAGTAACTTTTAAAAACATTGATACAGTTTGTATTGTCAATTAACCTACAACGTTGTACCTTACAGATATCGCAGGGGACTATTAAAATTTTTGTAATTTTGAGCAGCACGTTATTCATGTGAATGCGTTGTCATTTTCCTAGATTGGGAAACCAATTTTAAATTTATATCGTGTATAGGGTCAAGGAGACCACAAAATATATTTTTTCCTCAAATGTAAGGAACATTTTTTTATTGACTGGAGAATAGTAATAATCGTCTTCTGTTCTTTATTATAAATGCTCTGACAGAAAATAAATTTGTCACTGTAAGTCATATGTATACTTCAAAATTATAAGCTGCATATTGAAATGTTAAAAATTGAAATTTATTTACAATGTTATATTTTATATTGCTCATATAAACATCCAAATGAAAATATAAAAAAAACTATGGTTGAATACTTATATTTCTAATACGGCAGCAACATCACTACTATAGTGACGTTTACACTGACTCATGAAATTAATATTTAAGCAAACCCCACACGACTGCCACAGAATATTAGCACTTGACCACAGATCTTTCAAGTTCTGTTCACACGTGTAATAAATTAAAGTGTCACTAGTGAATAAAAATACACGTTAATGTGTCACTTGTAAATAAAAGTACAGGTTAAGTGCAAATAACGTCATTCTCGTTACAGCTGTATAATATTTTTGTTCATAGAGGTTTTCTATTGGCTGAAACTTGAAAGCAGATTCTCCAACACACAAAAATAACACGTTGCTACTGCAAATTTCGTACCAACCTCTGCATATGTTCATCTTTGGGACCGTCGTTCATTTGACGCAATAATTCTGACGGAAGCGTTATCACAAGACGATCCATGCTCGCATTTTCACGCAGCCGTCACGACACTAGCGTCGTTCTACCGACACGTCAGAGTTACGACGGTTTCGAATAAAAGAACCATGCTCGACCTGCAGGTAATGCCAGTTACCCTACTCTATGTACACCGTGATTGCTACTGGTGTGCCAACAACAGGCTCTAGCTCTGCAGACTTTGCCCGGTCACATTGTTAGCAATGACTGCCTTCTTACCAGTGTTCAGTAGTCTGCTGTTGGGAAGTAAATTACGGTCATTGGAACGAATCCTTTAGCAAGTTCATCTGAAACTTTCAAACCTCACAGCTGTGTGCATGGCACCATAGGTGGTTATGTTTAGTAACTTACTGAAGTTAGGTTTGTTCAGTAAGGTGACTTAAGTTTACTAGATTACTAAAGATGTCTAAGAACATGCAATGCAATTTAGGAAGTTGTGGCATATTGAACATATGAAAACTCTATTTGGATTACTATTTGAACACCTCACACTGAAATGTTGCTCTCTCCATGTTAACTTTGCAACTTAAAATGAAAGGCTAAAATTGCCGCATCTCTCACGTGGCTGCATTACTCTCTCATCAAATAATAAATGTGCTGAAAATGAGGAGGCACATTGACTGTAACAAACATATTTCATTTGTAAGGGCATTACGCATTCACAAATACGTACTCCTGAACATCATCAAGGTTTTGCTGAGCAAGTGTATAAGTAGTTGGTGCAAATTGTTAGCAGAGATTATAGCAGAAAGAATTTAAACAATAGGCTGCATCGCTTATAATAGGTTGCATCAGTTTGAACTTTGAAGACAGAAGTGTAAATTAATTGCTATTTTGTGTTCATAAAATTAAACAATTGTTTGTAATTAATTCAGTATTGTTTGAGTTTCATTATAGCTGGGACTAGTTTTGTTAGTTAATTGCCAACTTTACTGAGAGTAACTATTGTTGTGTGGAGTTAATATGTGTAAGTGTTGGCTGTGATTTGTTAATTTAAAATTTGCTTGGTTTACTGTGAACAGTTATTGTTCTCAGCATCATAGAGATGTAAACTTTAAAGACATACAGTACATTGCATTTGCTGGTCTTGTTTCAGGTACGTATGTGTAATACTAATATTTTTCGTGTTTTGAGTACATGTAAATGTTTGGTGTAGTAATGTGAAATACATAAGCACTGTTATGTCTAAAACTTTTGGTGTAAAATATTTTTAACAGTGGGCTTATGATTGTATTCAGCTGACATCTCTGATTATAAAATGTGAATTATTTCATTGTATTGATACTGGGAGTTAGTTGTCTCTGTTATGTAGTGTTTTGTAAATGTTAACATTTCATAAACTTTGACCAATTGATTGAGAGTTATAATTTTTTTTACATTTGACGTGTATACCAATGTTGTAAATTAATAGGCAATAGCTGGAATGTTTGTCGAATGTGGTCTTGTGTGGAAATTTATTATGCTAGAATGTTGTGTTGAAAATATGTTTACCTATTTTTTCACTTTTGCTAATAGCAAAAACCAAGGAAAATATGCAATTTGTACATACATTTGTTGATGAAGACATTAAAAAAAAAGTTTGGATGATGCTAATTGTTTCGATCTACTCATCATTTTAGCATTAATAGCTTAAAATGTTTATAGGGTGTGGTTTGTTGTAGTGTGTGTGTACCTAAAAATGTATATATTTGTAGATGTACTGTATTCTAAGGAGTGTGATTTCATGACACATTTTAAATTTTAGTGTGCTAATATATTCAAGGCTCTCCATTTTTTACTACCTATTTGTATAGTTTCTCAGTGTTTAATGTGTGTGGAATTTGTATATAATATACTGTTTCTCAAGAAATGCAAAAAAATTTAAAAGAACAAAATGTACATAACTATTCAAAACCGTGCAGGTTTTGTTATTTCTAGATAAAAATGTGCATTATTAATACTGAAAAATGTACATGACTATTTGCGATGGAATTGTTTATTTTTTTAATTAATTTATATTTTCAACACTTGTGGCACATACTAGTTATTTATGCAGTATAGATATATCATGTTACTAGGACTATGAATACAAATTTATTGAACAATTTTCATTTCATTGATAGGTAACCATTGTTAGCACTTTCTGTTGAAGAGAAGTTTATTCAATAGACAAAAAGCCTGTTTGTGTAGGGTTGTTGACCAAAATCAAGTACAGTACATAAAAACTGTTATTTGTTGGTTCTCAGTTCTGAGAATAAATTCATAAATGTAATGCACAGATTTATAATTAATTTTATTTTGGTTTCTTTAACCTGTAAAACCAAAAAAGAAAATATTTTGGACATGTGTTTCACATGACTTTCAATATGGTAGTCACTGCTACTTTCCTGTTTGCTCTTGTAATTAAATGTGTAAATGTTGATTTTGAGCTTTGCAACTTATGTCGGCAAGCAAGCACAAACTTAATTTTTAGTTAAATTGCAAATTCAACCCATGCACCTGCAAATGATATGTCTGCTGGTGCACTACCACTCTTAGTGTGGATGTGAACATTTTGAGTAGCAGTTACCATGTATAAAGTGTGAAATCTGTCTTTACATATGCCTGATCTAAACTAAGACATTTAATTGACTAATCTTTTTTATGGGAAGTAATGGTTCTTGTAAAATGATTCTTCGAGCGTATTGCAAGAATTATTTTTTGTACGAAATTGTTGTAATAAGTGGATTCAATACTTTCATTTATTAAGTAGTTCTTAATTGAGATATAAAAATAAAAGTTTGTATCTGTAAGAAACAGGAATAGGCAGCATTATTGAACAGTAAATGTGTTGCTGTGTGAAATGTCACTTAGTTTTGCTGCTATGTATGAGAGGTTTAAAATAAGCCACAACAGTGATTGGCAAATTTTTTGTGAGTTGACTATGCTATGGGCTGTACGTAAAGAAGGTAATTTATTGATATACTGTACAACTCTGCAAATTGTTGTCATTGGGTAATTTAATTGCCTGACCTAGGCCAACCGTAAAATAATTCAAATGCTGAAATAGAACTAGTGTTGTGAGCTGCTAAAATAGTTCTTGTAACAAACATGATGATCCTGCTGCCCACCATGTTAGTGTCGCAACTAGTCAGCATGGTTCAGTATGATGCAATCCCTTTGAAAAGTGCAATTCCAGTGGCTTGGTTAGAAGCATTACCTATTTTACATGTTGACAGGCTACCAATATTTTCACCATATTGATTCAGAGGCATGACAATGTGATAACACACTATTATCTGTTACTTATACGTGTTATAGAAAAAACAGAGGCAAATGATAAACAATTACAGTATGTTTATTGGCTGACAACTGCTGTGTACTGTGATCTTGTTATTTGTTGTGTATAAATAAATTACCAGTTCACCAACTAACAAAAATATTTGACATTTGCTAATGTGGCGAACTGCAAAAATTATTTACAGTGTTATACGTTTGTTCATGACTACCAACCCTCGTGATTTAGGTGTGAGTCTTAACAATTTACCACTTAATCTCACACACTCACGACTCATTGTGTATTTCTCACGGCTTTTGTGTGTTAAAGAAAATGTTTAATTTAATTTGCACGAAACTTTTAGATACTGTATTTGCTCGTGTAAATTGTACAATTTTCACCTGAAAAATCGGGGTATGCAAAATACATGTCAATATAAAAAAAATTCAGTGAGGTTATGTTTTGGGAAAAAACTGAAATATAGCTTATAAAATTATCTGAAAAGTACAATACTATCGTAACTTAAAATAGATATATGATAACTAGGTTACGAATAATAAAATAATTGTTCTTTTCATCGTTACGTTTTTCAAAAACAAAATTCTCTCTGTTTCTGTTTCTCGGGTAATCAAAAATATGGCTGCTGTCTGGTTCCCGCTTTGTAGTACATGTAACAATTTTTTTAGAGCGCTAGATTTGTAAGTTACTGCGAATTTTACTGTCAATTCATAATATTAAAATACCAAAGATGAAATGTGGAAACTGAATAAATAAATAAAACCAAGTAAACAGTGTGAAAAATCATCATCATTTATTAAATATGCTATATGTACAGTGGAAAATCGTTGATACAAAATATTACTTCAGAAGTGGTTGAGTAGTTTTGACCCGACTCGCTTTTGGAAAAGCTTAGTGTGGGAGATAATCCACTCTGCAGCATGCACTGTGCACTAGATGTGAAAATGCTGTGCTAGACACTCCACTCTGTAGTATCCACTGCTCACTAGATGTGAAAATGCTGTGGTAGACACTCCACTCTGCCTCACTCCCGAGATGTGCATGAATATTTCCAAACACAGATAACGTAGGTGTGAAAGTGAGATGTAAGTTGGTCAGGGATGGGGGAGTGGTGCACAACAAGATGAACAAACCCGAGAGCAAGGCAGAAAGTTTCCAAACTTGAACCACACACACCTACAAACTGCTACACACAAGCAATATTCATTCCCTCTCACTCCGCGCTTATGCCCATAACCTTCCCTCTTTGCAAGAAAAATATTACAAAACACATTTCTACAAGGCGTATTCAGAAGAATTTCCAGCAATTATACCAACTCGAAAAGACGATACTCGCACATTTTGTTCTGTTTGCTGATGTGATTTTACTGTTTCACACAGTGGTAGGGGTGATATTTACAGAACAATTAAAAAAAAGTCCGCCACTTAGAGTGTGTGTTTTGATGCAACAATTGAAGTCTGCTTAAATTAAATTATTTAAATTATATTGTTTTCGTTGGTGTCTCTGGTTTACTCGCTAAAAATATAGCATAAATTATACCACGTTTATCGATTCTGTTTTGAAAAATATGTTCATTCTTATCATATGTCATTGTCTTTATTATTTTGATAAGACTTTAATATTGTGCGGTTATGCTGTGTTTATGCAACTTTAGTATGTACCTAATTTTAAGTTTTTTTTAATGAATCCATCTTATACTAAAAACATTTCCAAGAGGTATACAATTTACCTAAGCTAAAAAATTAGGACTAACCAACTGTGGTTAAGGGAGGTGGTGTATTTGTATATATCCCTACAAAAGTAAGTTACAATTTTAAAGTTGGTAAATACATATTTGTATATTTACCAACTACATACTAAATATTTGGCTATGAAAACTGCTTAAATTACACAATTCTACACCTAGAAATCCTAATTTTCCCAGGCGGGGCCCCCTCTCCTCTACATTTTATTCACCGGTGAAAGTGCATCTCCTCTAAAACTCAAAATTTTTTATCATTAAGGGTTGGCGGGTGTGTGTTCGTAATTATAATTGTGGTTAGCGGGCAAGAAATCCGTATAGTTCAATCATGAGTTAACTTTAAAATACCAGTTTCTTGGTACACTCGGTAACACTGGTAATCCTAATACATATAGCCCATTTGCCAATGTAGAAATTAAAAGAAAAATTGAATTCATTTATTTATAATTCACTCCTACACCGGAGCGACGTACTGTTTTGCCTACAAATACTGTATTTACTTACCTGTAGTGCATTCTTTTTCCCAAAATAAATAAAAATATGTCTGGAGTATACGGTAAACGCAAGGAAAAGTCATGTTGAAATCTCGTTAGTTTATTCTTGTGCTACCTCGTTAATCCATTCTTGTACACCTTATTTGACATGGTTGAGTTCCACAATTTTTTTTCTCAATATTTTTTTTTTCAACATAAAAACTCTTTGTGTATTATGTTTCATCATTCTCACATTCTTGTTTAATACACTTCAAAAGTTAGGTTATATGATATTGGATGTGAACAGTAAAACTTTATTGTATCTTCTTTTAAACGTGGGTGTATAGGTGTGAGTACTAAAACTGCGGTAGACCTAACGTTTGTAAGTTGTAAATAAGTATAGCATTACTTTTTTTTGGAAAGGAATCAGCGATGTAAATCTTGACATGATTGTTTGGTATTAAACCAAATGTGATTTTCCAAAAAAATGCTTAGTAATCCAAAATATATTAAGTGTGATTTTCATATAACTAGTTTTGTTGGTAATGTTGGTGGATTAAAGTACCATACCAAATTTACGTCGGTACCAGAATTTTTAAAACCCTATTGCTTGTCATAGCTTGCTAACAATAATTAAGTATTGAGATATACTGTATTTAAATCAAAAATTTTTTCAGGGTTTTATGTAGTTTTCATTTTTGTATATTAACATGCCCAAAATTTTTGTGTAATATTGTGTTTTTTACAAGTGTGTTAATTTTTAATGATGTTACACAGAGTCAGTTCAAAATAATTCATTGGTGCTATGCAGAAATAGAGCCAATTAACAACTGGCTTCTACAAGACTATTTCAAGGTGACTTGTCGGTACAGTGAGACAAGTGTTAAGACCCTCTACTTTGTGATGGTAACTAGATCTGCTTAGCATCCTTGTTGGCATTTTTTAGCGTAGGTGTTTTAGTGGCTGCATCTCTGTAGCTAGATTACAGTGCATCGTTCTTGACAAGAAGAAAAGAACTAACGGTGACAAACTGCTGTTATACTGTGAAAGTTTTCAGTAAAAATGCGCAAATATTAAAAAAAAATAAGACTCCCAGGATACTAAATTTCAAATTGGTCGGACCAGTAGAATTGCTCACATTCACTAAAAAATAAACTAGAAAAGAAATTATCTCCTTTAAACGGCTGAACAGATTTCCTTGAATCATAGTTAAAAACCATCTTGATCACGTCAACTTTCAAACAAAAAAACTGCATCAAAAAATCTGTCCATTCGTTTAGGAGCTACCAAGGGGGTGACACTAGATAGGGCCTACGGCCTCTTATTTGAGCACTAACGATTGTGTATTACCAACTTTGTTATGGCTCTGAAAAATACAACAAAATGAATTGAAAACATATATTTAACAAAGTTTCTGTAATTAATGTGCCCAATTGTGTTAGATTTATAAATATAAGTGTAAAATAGTAACATTATAAAGTAACAGTTTACATTTACAAATTGATCTTGATGGAAGTTTTTACTCGTTGGGTTTGTCAACTTGATCGTTAAATTTTATTGATTTTTGCCAGTACCACGTGCGAGTTGTGAGAAGCTGTGTACAAGTTGTAATTTCTTTGAAATATGATTTTGAAAGCGAGAGTTTAGTGTGTTATGTATCTTGAGTGCCGGTGATTGCTATATTTGTGCGATGTATTGACTATACAGCTAAAAAATTATGTGTGTAGTAAAATTTTGAGCGCCTTGTTGCAGACATCATAACCAAAACGTTTCCCCAAAAATCTCGTACAAACTCATACCACAGTTGATAAGTATGAATAAATTGCTTACACATACATGTATATACATCTAGAGCCTCAATAAATGTCCTGCATTGTTAAAATTTAAAAATAAATAGGGCTACGCAGCTAACCACGTTGCTTTGCAGGGACAAAACTAAATTCTCTTTAAACATCGTTAAGCTGCAAATATTAGTAAATAAAGAAAACCAGCATCTTAAGTGTACATGGTGTACCAAAATTGTTTGTTTTCTTTGATAGAGTTTTATTAAATAAATATAAAACTAAGCAGGTGATTTCCAGTATGATTTCGAGCTGAGTGGTTGGCAACATATAGGTAATCGTTAGTGAGGCCAAAACGGCCCAGAAAATAAAACGTGAGGTTTGACCTTGGAGTGCCAACTCTGTTCTTTATATGCTCCTTGGGAGCTACAATGCCACAGACACAGATGTATCAAACTTATAACACCCCTCTCTTTGCATCAAGGGTTAAAATAAAAATGGTCTGCAAACTCTCCACAAAGATGTGATTTATCCTCTTTTATGTCTCTGATCCTTTGAAGTCATCAAGCAGAAGTAAATTACTGTCCACCGCATGAAAGGGATAAAAAGGGGTGGGGGACAGCCTACACTGGTGTCGGGTGGGTCTGTGGATCACTAGGCAGTGTACAGATATCAGCAGAGAGAGCAGGACAGCAGAAGGATGTGCTGGAGAGAGAATCTATGGAGATGAGATCTCATACACACACAAGTTTCCACATTTCCAATAGATGCAAGAATTTTTTCATTTTATTTCACAGTTCCAATTTAGTTATCTTTTGTTCAAAGACATAATTAAATAACATTAAATATTACGTGAATTAAATATGTGGGCGATGTTTTAAAAACTATATTACGCCCTAAAAGTAAAAATAGTGCTTGGCATCATTTGTGTTGGTTGAAGCGATGGAGAAAGCTTAAGGCTGGCTGGCACGCTGCCTGCGTGGCATGTGAATGCTGTACTGTGGCTCTTTCTGGCAGAGCAGTGAATCATTATCTCAGTCGTGGTTGTTTGTGCAGCCACACATTGCGTTGCGAGTGCCGAAGTGCTTGCTCATCGGACTGGGTGAGCCAGAAAAAGGATCTAGGTGCATGCTGGCTTGGCGCTGCTCGGCATGGCACTGGGTACCGCAAGCTTGGCACATCCCAGTGGACTGGTAGCCGCTACCTTTGCCTCGACTGTTAATAATGACAGGATTGCGTATTTACTGCTTAAGAGTTCTAATCTGATATTAAAGGCTTTCACTCTTGTTTTCCCATTATAATAAAGCCTGCCAGCAGTCTGTAATGTATAATAAACCCAGGCACTATTTGTCCAAAAACCTTGATTTCCGTCAATTTTTTTTTTGTGGAAAAATGTGCAGTTGGTATATGGGTAAATATGGTAATTGATATGTAGTAAATCTTGCCCTTCTGAGGTTGTCATGCTCCTTTCTTGGTTCTTTTATTTTTAATGTATCCTCCAATGTGTAGACCTTTTCATAAACATGTGCCCTGTAATTCAAATACTTTTTTCTGTGTTTTATGTGCCCTTAACACTTAGTGTTGGTGTAAAGAACTTTACAGCATTGAATTTTAGCTGTTATGCTGATATCTCTGAAAATAATTTTTATTATATTGCCGTCACTTGGAAGTACAGCAGTGTTATAAAACATCATAAAGCTATACAGATTTGTCAACTAGAATTTGTTGCATTTGTACCAATTTCTCATGTCAAGCATTGTTTTTGCCTTAGCGTACCTTTAAAATTAGTCAAAAGTCTGTAAGTGTTGTAATTCTAGTTAATTGTTATATGTACATATTTTGTATTTTCAAGATCTGTATATAAACATTTTATGTAGTTAACATTAAACATTTCAATGTAAACATCATTGTAATAATGGTTTATGCTGTGAGAATAAAAAAGGCATAATTTTTTCAGCATTGTCAAAAGGTCTTCTGTTTATTGTTGTCCATTTTGTGGAAAAAATTTTTCAAGAATATATTACACACATTGAAGGCAGTCAGGTCATATATAGTAGTTAATTATAATGCTTTGGTTACTTGTAAAGAAAATTATACTTGCATACACCTATCTGAAAGAGATACACATAATCATGATACATGTTATGCAGTTGTGGCTTGGTGAATCTTTGTGGCAGAATTGTTTTCACAACATGTCCTCTTATAGCTGTAGAAGCTAAAATTTGAGAGAGCGAGAGACAGGGGGAGACGTTTATTTTAATTGTTTCATGTTTGGTACGTTACCAGTCCTGTTTCTTATGTGAAGGATGTGAGAATAACAGATTCTGTATTGGTGCTGAAAATGGTGTCATCACTGGAACAAACATTTATGGGTCTGACTGAAATACACGTAAAATATCTAATTTTGTGTTAGGGATATTTCAGTAAAAAATAAATGGTAGCTGTTTAAAAGTAGTCTTTTAACATATGCACTGGAAAGTAATTCACTAGCAACAAAGTTCTAGCAGTTAAAAGTTTTAAAACCGTAGTGTGAAATCAAAATGTTTACTGCATAGCTGTAGTTTTTACTGGCGCTCCAACAAAATTACTTTCTCAACAAATTAAGTGCCAATTGATTTCATGTAAAAGTATTACATTCCCGTTAATGTTATAATGAATAGAGAAATCCGATGATTGCAGCTCTAGTTTAGATAGTTTTACCTCGTTTGTGACAGTTGCATTTATACCATTTTGCCATCCTTGTAGATGTGAGTGCTTGGAATTTTTTTTAAAAACACAAACCATGCAGAAATTATAACTGTTTCCCTAAACATTTTGGGAATAATACGCTGGTTCTTCTTTGCCTCCTCAACCTAAGGTTGAAAATAAAACTTTATGATTTTCATTGTTTATAATTGTTTCTTCACTGCGACATTATGTAACACTTTTTTCTACGTAGGAATTGTGGGATCTTGCTGCATTTCAGCGAACAAGCAAGCACAAGAACTTTTGTGTTACAAAAATGTATGGCTAGAACTTGAGAAGTGCTGTAGTACCCCACAAACTTAGCGGCCTGGTGTGCATTCAGGTTGAAAACTAATTTAACAGTGAAGGTTGGGTGTCCAAAAGTTAGTAAATACTGTACAACCTAGTGAAGTTAATTTCACATAGCAAATGTCAGTGAGATAACATGGATTGTGAACCTAACAGCCCATAACTTTTTGTCTATTTACAGATGTTTCACAGCCTCTTTCATCATTATTGTGGGACATTCTGTACAGTATTAAAAGAACATAAAAGTGTATCAGTTGCAACATGGTGGCAAAAAAACAGTTTTAACTAGAAATTGTTTTCCTAATCCAGAATTGTAACTCTCCTTCGCTAAACCCAGTTAAGCAGCTTATGAATATCATTTACTAATTAATTTTTTGGCATCTAAACGTTACAAAGTATTATTTCATAACATTTGACACTTCCCCCAGGAAGCACCAAACAGCAAAAGTTATTTTAACTGTAGATCTTTCACGAGTTGTAATGAACATAATTACTAGCAAATAAAATAATTTTGTACTCTTCTGTTAAATTTTTAGTGGCATGGTATTATTAGTACTAAAGGGGCCTCCCTATCAGCGCTTCAAATGCAATGCAGTGAGGTAAGATTTTTTATTTGAAAAAATTATTAACCCTCATATTTGTAAATCTACAAAAAGAATGCACACTTCAAACTACTGTATGTCACTATAGATTTGAAAATTTGGCACATTTATTAGGAACATCATTTTCAGTCTCTTTAAAATGGCCAAAATGCCAGATATGGAAAAGTAACAACTGGATTCGAAAAACACAACTATAGAAACAAGTGTTACACTTCGAACTATCTGCCTACAAATAAAATTGTGGTCACCACATAAAGTCCCATAAAAGCACTGCATGCCAGCTGAGTGGTTTGTGGGGAGAGGCACTAATGCATTACATACGCCAGTCAACGGCAACTTTACTGCTCCTGCCTCACACACACAAACTCACCCGTAAGGGTAGGGAAATAAATATTGATTTTGAAATTACAGATATTTAAAAATATTGCTAAACTGATTTCTATACAGTGAAGAGTACATTTATGATACGCAAATATTTTTACATAAATGTTTCTTACGGCCCGATGTTTCACACGGACCTGTAAGGGACGAGGATCACATTCACCTTGGTCCCCCCTCCCCCTCCTTTAAATCATAGTGTACATGCAGTGATGTGTGCCAAGCGTGTGTCGCAGAACCAGTGGATGAGAGGGGTGAAATCGACTCCCTAATAATCTGCTGTAAGGGTCAGGTGTGCAAAATGTCTAGTACATATGTGCAGAATAATGACGAAGAAAAACTGACTGTTTATCAGTACATTTTCCACTCGCATGTGCAACTTTTAACATTGATAATAACTAACCAAACACATGACTCAAATCTGTAAAGCTGTAAACTGTTATTTTTACACCCCGCCATTCTTGGTGTTAAATTTGGAGGACAAGAGAGGGAACAAGTGAGGAATTAGCCAAGTAGCTAGCTGCTGAGGAAAAATAACTCCAGGGCAAGGATGTGCTCACCTTTCATTTTAATGTGTGTCACGATCTGGAAACTAATTTCAGATCATCGTGTCGAAATGATTTCGCTAGAGGAATGATGTTCCAGTATTAGCATTAAAAAAAATTATTTTTGAACACTCAGTAGAGGAATTGTTACTAGAATCTGGACACGTGGTACCAAAATAAATCAACCTGTCGATTAGGTGGCGGAATGTCAATTCCGAAATATTGGTCTTGTTTAGTTGTTCATGGTTGTTGAAACAAGAAAATGGATGCTTTGTTGTGGTTCTATATTAAATCATTTATTCAAGGGCTAGTCTAGTTGTTGCATCGAAAAGTGTACATAGTTGTCAAATTCGTAAAAGGAAAGAGAAACTAAATTATATATTAAAAGTGATTTTAAAAAGGTTTGGCGTATTAAATCTACACGTGGAAGGTACTCAAGCGTAAAAGGCTGGACTTTAATATTTTTAAGAATGTATAGTAAATGAGCATGAGGTGTCCATTTCACCATTTGTACTGTAAACTTTATATGTTAGCATTATTCTACAACACAATTAACTGCAAATACAGGATGAGTCGGGAGGAAAGGTACATGCTTTGAGGGGTGATAGTACTGGTGATTCTGAACAAAATGTTTCTAATAAACACATGCCCATTTCTTAACCGTTTCAGAGAAATCGAATGAAAACAACAAGGAATGGGAGATGTGTAGCTGACGATAAATCACAATACTGTTATCGTATGTTTTGTTTAATTGTGTACATTTCCTCACAAAACATGTTCAAACACTCCACCACCAACTTCAATGCATTTTGCTGCTGTGATAGACAGCAGCTGTGTTGCTGATCTGAGCTGAAGTTGAACAGCAATTCGTCTCTAGCTAGTTATTGGGCTGCGTTCTAGTACCTGAAGAATGTTCTCAACTTCATTGAGAGCTTGTACGGAACGTTTGGATACATTTATGCTAGGTCACGCAATTCTGCAAACACCCTGCTATCTGGAACTCTGTGATTAGGAAATCGTCGTACGTACTCGCGAACAGCGGCTCTGGAATTCCCATCGGAGGAACCGTAGACAAACATGTCAGCATACTTTGCATGTGTGAGGACCTGTGGCATTTTTGACTGTACTGAACTGTATTCACTGTACACATAACAACACTGTAGTTCTGAGACTGAGGTAAACAACTGCACCATGCTTAGAGCGCCACCCTGTGGAAATGTACAAAATTACACACAGCATAACCATAAGATAACAGTAGCGTGATTTACCATCACGTGCACTTATACCGTTCCTTGTTGTTTTCATTATTAGGTTTCTCTGAAACGGTTAAGAAAAGGGCATATGTTTGATAGAAAGATTTTGTTCAGAATTACCAGTACTATCACCCCTCAAAGCATGAACCTTTCCTCCCGACTCATCCTGTATAGTATTGTAATTTACACAGTTTTTTAAGTGCAGTTAAGTAAAAATTCTTTATCGAATTACAAATATACTATGTTTGTCTTAATCAATGTTGGTTGGAGAACAAAATTTTGCAGTAAAATGTGTACTTAACATGAATGAAACACAATTATGTGAAAACGACATTGCCTGTTGCTTGAGCATGGAAACCATTTTTGTGCTAAGTGTTTAATATATTTCAGCTAGTTTCTGACATTTACTTGTCATTTTGTATGCAAATGTTTTCGTTTGTATTGCCATTACCAAGCAGCTTCATATCATCAGTGAAGTACATGTGCGTAAATAAATCATATCTGTGGCAGTATTTTCAGATTAGTTTGATATGTTTATTTACATAAACAATTGTTTTACTACTTAATTAACATTATGTGAATATGAGTCATGGCCTTTTTACTCACGAAATATAACAGTAGCAGACTTTTTTCCCTTAGGTGTGTTCTACAATGACACAAGCATACAACCAAATACACTATATAGGTACCTAGCGTATTTGATACAACCATGGATACAAATCAAAAAATTAAGTGGGTCACGTTTTGTTGCTCTTAGTAAAGGCCGATTCACACTGAAGTTAACATGGACCTCCTTATGTTACCTTTGCGTTAAATTTACAGAAAAATTTACTGGGGATTTGATTGATGTTTCACGTTGAAGTTGTGAAATTAAGTTTTAAGTACAAGCCCTGTAATTGTATTCAAGTTTTCGACAAATTCACCAAGATTATTATGTGTTATTGTGCTGCTCACATCAAATGTAAATTGTTTAATTGTAAGTGTGGAATAACTATCTTCTAGTTACGTTAACTAATATTTAAATGAGTCCGTCTTATGAACGTGTTCACAATATTATATTGTTTGGTTACTTTTTGATCCTGGTTTGATATTTTGTATGTTGGCAATACAATACGCTTCTGTCGGACTCTATTGTAGTACTTTAACATATGCTACAAGACTGATGATAATTGCAATATTTACCTTTAATGTTGTTATTTGAGCCGCAAACTATTTACATACACAAGTGGTAACATAAATCAATAATAAAAATTATTCGCAAGTACCATGTTGATAAATTACCCTCCCACTATTTTATGGCCAAGCAATATGAACCTGAACTGCCTGTCATTTGCAAAGGGTGACATAAACATCCACAATCTGCATTTTAAATTATTATTTTATTGTAATAGCTGGCGATTTCGTGTTATGACACAATAGAAGCTGGCGTGACATTTTTGGCATCTGTAAATGGCATAGGCCTATACTGATACCTTACTTGGTTTACTGACAATACTAATGCTCTGAAGCGCAAGTAAATTAGGTAATCTCGGTAAACGGATGTAGCCTCACACAGGAAGAAAATCAGTTCCTCACTATTTGCTATACGAACAATATCCAAACTTATTAATTTGAGTGCCTTGAAAATGATATATTTTGGGTATGTTGAGGCACATTTAAGGTATGGCATAATATGTTGGGGTAACTCCACAGATGCCACAAAAATATTCATTTTGCAAAAAAAAAAAATTGTTAGAATAATGATGCAAGCTAGTATTCGAGCTTCTTGTAAGCCACTCTTCAAGAAATTAGGAATTCTAACATTACCCTCCTTGTATATTTATGATGCACTAATTTATGCACATTTTAAACTCAGTGGAACACAAAACTGTGATGTACACAGTTACTCCACAAGAAACAGATGTAATTTTCACTTAATGTCACACAATA
>PNEQ01056719.1:0-27233 GCA_003012365.1 Medauroidea extradentata
AATTAAATATTACCGTACTGTTAAAATATGCATTTGCTTCAACCGGCAGTGTGAGAATGAGAATACGCGTGCATTGAATATTAACATTTCGATACAGTATAGGTAATGGTTATTATCTGGTTATTTGAAAATATGTGCACTTTCGTAACTTCATTACTGTGTTTTACAACTACGTTCTTTATTTTAATTTTTGAATAATGTAAATGGACATGTGTCACTTTTGCATTTACTAAATGACTTGTGCACCGCACTGGTTCAGCCAATATACAGTGCCTGGTCGCTTGAGGAAGGTGTGAACGGGTGAAGCTCCAATCCTAAAACACAACCTGTGCCCAGCGCAGTTAGAGCGCGCCGCTATTCGTTGTTCTGCAGGTTGCCTAGATGCCAGGCTACCGCTTACACACAGCCGAAGATTGCCGAAGTGGACTTTGATTATTTCAGTGGCCCAATTTTTGTGTCCATGACTGTACCTTTTGCTGCGCCAAACAAAACTTTGTTTTTGCGCGCTGTAATATTTAAAATGTTATTTTGCCATTTCTGTGACAATTAGCAATATAGAAACATTTCCAAGTGTATTAAATTATTATTATTTAAGAGTAACGCCTTCCTGCGCGTTAGAGGCTCAAAGCGACGAAGTTATAAGGGCGACCTTGAAGCGCGCATTAAAGCCGCATCGTCACAAGCCAAGCGCTTAGCTAGCTTGCAAGATTCCCGCCAATCTGACCATGTAACTTGATTGCAAAGTCTGCAGCAAAGTTCATTTCACGTTTCTCAGTTTCACATTCATCCGGTTAGTACATTTTGAAGTAGGCCTACGGACGACAGTCTTTTAACTATGTTCGAGGGCTTCGAAACAGTGTTTTTGATCACCATTGTGACTTAAAAATACGACATTCCGTCTTTGCCCAAAGTGTCGTTTCTTTTCCTACATTTGCATATTGGGCACATGAAAAGTTTCGTAAAAAACCCAATATTTGCATAAAACGGTTTCATACAAAAAAAATAAACCAGCCGACATACAGAAATGAAATAATTACCACTGAAGAACAGTGTCGCAGGCTACGTCTATACACGAATAAAAAGTTGCATTGAATATTTTTTGTATTAATAAAAAATTGCTAATTTTTCGGTGCAGAGCACCCTGGTTGCTTGAAATTGCTAAGTTCAGAACTTAGAGTGGATGGATTAAAACGTCACCTCGTGCTGCATTTCGCAAAGTTGCGTAATGCAATGTGGATATTTGTTTATATTTGTCATCGGAGACGGTTTTTATTTATTTATTTTAATTTTATGTTTTCATCGCTCTCTGCAGTAAACTGTTCAGCTAATCGTTCTCATCTGATATTTTTTGCTTTATAGGATTTTATTAACTAGAAGAATACAAGGCGTAAGTACGAGAAACAAACAAAACATCTGTTATTATCAATTTATAAAGTTTCTTGTTCATGGCTGTATTCGTATTGCGTTTCAGCCGAAACGTGATGAATAAAACGTAAATAAATAATAGTATTCAGGTTTAGAGAGCTATTTGAGGGTTAAGTGTGTTAATCTGCCTCCGTAAATTTCAGCACTGAATCCCCAAATATTTAGGACATAAACTTGGTCACGTAGGAAAAAAATAACCAAACTGCAGTTTATAACGTGGCTTCTGTTTTTGTTCCTATGGCGCTTTGTATAATTCCACCTCATACAGTGGGTAGACTTGTTGATTAGTATACTGCGAAAATGGCAGGAACTGAGGTATGTTACTATTGCGCTATTTCTTTTACATAAACGCGTATAAAACAAATCACAAAAGAGGAACTATAGAAACTAATTTAAACAATAAAATACTAAGATGACTAACGAGGGGTAAATGACCTGATATGTATTTATATATTTTTTTAATTTGATCGAAAACAAAAAAAAATGTAATTTCGGTTTAATTACTGTTCCGCTTGTGTATTAAATTTCTTCTATTTTTTCTTCACCGTATTGCATTTTTATAAACCGTTTAATGAAAAACAACACCTGTCAAAACATGTTTCTGTTTTTGTAGTGTATATTAATTAATAATAAACTCACACACAGAAATAAATTAATAATTCACAGTGAAAAACAATTGGAATTCGTTATTTAATGTAAACTCCTGTGTCAACCATTGAAACTATTTTGGATTTTAAAAAATATGATTTTTATATAAATTCTTTACCTATACTTTAGTTTTTTTTTTTTTTTAATTTTAAACACATTCACAAGCAATGTTATAATTTTTACGAACTGTTTATCATTGCGGTTTATTTACGTATAGAGACATGCAAAATTCGCGTTATCATTTAGTAGCAGACTAAACTGCACTTTCCTATACACAACAGAGCATAATCTGCGATTCAATTGGCCACGAACTTTTATGTGTTGTAATTTACGTGTGTTATGTCTTTGCAGAGATTTGCCTCTCTACCGTGTAACCATTCTCCGCGGCAAGTCACGACAATATCGGCCAGCGGGAGACGTCGAACGAGCCTATAGTCAATTGGAGTCTAGTCAGCTGTCAGAAAATAACGCGAATTTTGCATGTCTCTATACGTTATGTTATTTGTGTTTTAGTTTTTATTGTTGATAAGTTGTAAGAACAGTAACACTTTAATTTTGACATTTAATTGTTTAACAATTACGTAATGTAAATTCTAACTGATGAAGTCGTTAGAGTTATTTTCTTATATAGTTAAACGATCGTCAGTACTAAACATTAAAAACCTGTTTTCCTTCCGAGCAGTTTTAATACTTAACATTCTGCAGTACAAGAATGCTGTGAAAATATTTTCGTTGCGACAAAATGTTGCTTGAAATAATCTTTACGCCATCTTGTTGCTAGCACGACGTCTCACTTCTGGAAGTTTACTTCTTGTGTAAGCACCAGTATCTGCTGCGAGTGAAAATGGAACTACACTGGGAGTCGAGGTAGTCCTAGACACTGGAAAGGTATAAACGCAATTTTACGTCATTTCCGATTCGTTATTGTTTCATTGTCCGATCCGGTATCAGCATAACAATAGCTAAAAGTAAACTGACCACATATCGTAATATACCTTAATATTGTGATAAAACAATTTCCGGACTTCACAATATTGGGAAGGCTCTGTATAGCTAGTTGACTGGATTACCAGCACAGAGCAGGCATGTGTAGTTTCAGTAATAGGTGACCAATGTATCAAATGTGGGATTGCAATTAAAATTATTAACATATTTCTGGCACTGAAGTTCGATGCCTTAGTATCAGGAAGTAGAGTAGGTTAATCCTACCACCACCATTACTACTACTACCATTACTACTACTATTACTAGTACTACTATTACTGTATATATAATTTTATAATGATCATTTTATTTATTTCTATTAATTTATTTGAACATTTAGTGTCCTTGAACGGTTATCAAGGCCATGATAGAGTAACACACAAATAACATAAATACAAATTACAATATTAACAACAGTGTTAGGACCAACACAGTAAAAAAAAAAAAAAAGAACCCATTACACAAGGACACAACGATAAACAAACAACTAAACAAATGATTGTAAACCAAACGATTATAAAACAAACGACTTTAATAACATCAATAAACAAGTGAAAGTGAAATTTGTATGTAGAATACTGTTAAATCCCTAATTAAGAAGCTGAAAGATGGAAGAATTAGATGTTTACGAGGGGAATAATGACTGTAATATATAATTTTGTTAAATAGATGGAAGTAATTTTGGTAACGCTGTGTTGTCACGTTTGCATAATTGTGATAAATTTTAGTTATTTTGTTAGCTGTGTCATTTGTTTTAGTAAGAGATGATGCAGTATTGATAGGACATTGACCTATTGCAAAAATGTTTAAACAAATGATGTTAAGAATTTCTGGGGATTGAATTTTGTTTAATATTTTGTAGGAAGAGAACATGTAGCATATTCAATCTATATTATAAAGGAGCAAAGGGTATGTCAATGTGGAATTTGTCAGTTATGTATTATCTGGTACTGGTTTGTTCCTTTTCCAATATATTGGTAACATATCAGTGAGAGTGAGATTATTACAGAAAATGGAACAATATTCAAAATTTGGTTCGAACTAAATATAGATATGTGCTGATGGTTGAGTCAGGGTTTGAGATGGTGTAGGTGATAAATATAGTTAGACCTATCACTTTTGCTGCTGATGTTCTAAGGTATTCTACATGATGGTGAAAATATAATTTACGATTTAGAAGGAGACCGCGGTATCTGACATATTCACGTTGTTTTATGATTGTTTTTTCTAGTATTTAAGTATAATTAACAATATTTATTTTCCTGGAGAAGGCGATAACTTGAGTTTTGTTTACATTGTTCCTTATTTTATTAAATATGCAGTAGGCTTTAATGGCGGTAATATTTTCTTGTAGGTCTAATAGTTTACAATCAGTTGAGAATGAGATCTGAACGGATATTTTCAAGTCCTCTGCAAACAAGGTTTTGTTTGAGTGATTATATTAGGTTATGTCATCAATGAATATTATGAATAATTGAGGTGAAAGTGAACAACCTTGAGTGACTCCGGAAGTTGGGGAAATTTATTTGAGATTTTATATTTTATTTTAACAAAAAACTTTGTTTGATAAATAACTGGCAAATATTTTAATGTAATTTGTATTAAGCCCTATGGCTATTAAATTTTCAATTAGAATCTGGTGATTTACTGTGTGGGAGCTTTGGATAAATCAAAATAAATAGAACTTAATGATATGAGAGGACTTCCTGGTATGTGGAGCATAAAAATTCTGTCCGATTGGATATTTTGGATTTTAAGCGAGTATATCCATGTTTATGGTGAAAAAAATATTTTGTGTATGGAACAAAAGATTCTTATGTTAAAAAATTTTATTGCTTTTGAAAATGTACATAAGAGTGTGATAGGTCTGCAGTTGATGATGTGGATTTTTTTTGTGAAACTGAATGGAAGTATGGGATAAATTCCATTTTGAATGCTTGTAGAAAAAATATTCCTAAAGATAGGGATTCAAATATCTGAGCAACTTTTGACAGTGAAATTAGTAATTGTGTTTGGTACACAGGGAAAGGGAAGATTTTTATATTTAAATGCTCAATTTTACTAAACTGTTTATGTACTGCATAGATAGACAGTGGGGTATGTACTTACGCGAGGTCTAAAATCTGTGCGTCATTTCCGAGAGTGGGTGTTGGAAAAATATTTGGCAAATTCACCGGCAATTGTTTGTGGTTCAGTGATTGGTTCATCATTTATGTTTATTGCGAAAATAAGGTTGATGTCTCGTTTCAACTTTTTAACGTAATATCACATTTTTTTTAGGGTAAGTTTTATTTCATCATCGGTTCTTTGTGGCCATTTGTATTTTTCTAATTTTAATATTTTCTTTGCTATACATCTAAAATGTGAAAAGAACTGATAGTGACTGGTATCCTGGGTTTTCTTAAATTTTTTATGGTGATTTTTTTTCTTCAAGACTGTTATTAGGTTTGAAAACAAAAGTAGAAAGGATATTTAGTAGGAGGTAGCTTTTTAGTTGGAATTGTTTAGGATATAACATTGGTATTGTATTGGTTAGCAAATTTACTTTTTCGTTTACATTTGTGTGGTTTAAAATATCTGACCCGTCACGATTTTGTGACGTGGGGTATAATTTTAAGTAGTCACCTTTGGCAAAGTCGGCTTTAGAATGGTGGTTTGTTTATGGGTAATTCACATGTTAATTACTAATAGAGCAGAGTGGGAACTATCTTCTGTCTGCCATTAGCTAATTTAATAGTAATTTGATTTAGGTTGGAAAAACAGATATCTAATAGCTTTGTATAAGGACGTGTGGTATTAAATTGGGTAACGTTGGCAGAAGCTACTATGTCTAACAGCGCTTGTCCTTTGTCACTAGTGGTTTTGTAAATAACAAATTGTGTGTGTGGTTTAGTATCCAGTTTACTTTCGGCACAGTAAAGTCTCCTAAAATAATTATTTTACCAATAAACGTCACTGCAAATTGCTCGGTAATGTTGAAATAAATTTGTTAGTACTAAACCGTTGTAGATGGTGGAGACTAAATTACCGCTAATAACATTTTTATGTATTGTGAGAAACATACTGATCATTATGTTATGAATGCGTTGTTGCGCAATTTTTAATTCAATTATAGCAAAAGTTCAATAATATAGTTCAGTAAAATAAATTATCAAAATAAACAAGTCATTTGTCGCGCATCGTGTTTCTGGATTTGCGTTGTTCAGCTTGTGTAATGACGGTTGACAAGTTACTAAAAATAACGCATGAAATAAGGTTGTTTACGTTTGTTTAAGAGGGGAGGAAATTTTTCTAGCTTTCATACTTTTTGTGTAACGGCACGTCAAAGCACATATATCCATTAACCGGTTTTATACAAGAAATGATAACTAACAGGCTTACAGAAATGAAATGACTCACAGTGAAGAACAGTGTCACGGGCTACGTCAGAACATGTATAAAAAACGGCATATAAATGTTTGTGTTTCGAAAAAATTTCAGAATATTAGCCCTTTTATATTAATGTCAGCATTTTTTAAAATACGAAATATATTTAATACGGTTTTTGTACATCCATTGACGTAACCCTTGTCACTATTCATCGACGTAAATTATTACATTTATGTAAGTCAGTTTGTTTACCTTTCTTGTTTAAAACCGTTTTGTGCTATTTTGGGCATTGACATGTCAGTATACAAAAGTTATGAAAGCTAGAAAATTCTTGTAAAAATAGTGTCAATATTTGTCATTAAAAACAAACCATACCTCATACAATTAGACAAATTATTAAAACAATAAAAATTGTACAGAGAAACCCACACACCCCAACCCCCTAAAAATGGTTTAATATTATGCCGAAAAACGTATTACATGTTAAGTGATACGAGTTGCAAATAACAATGAATAAACTTGTTTAATGTATTTGTTAACCTAAGTTTGTGTAGGTGCTTTAGGGGGGGGGGGAGAAAGGTTGAATTCCTCGAGCCCCAGTCTGAAATGGGGCACTCCTCCCTTGCCCTAAACGTCATGAAAGAAGTTAAATTCTTTCATTTTCCAGCTGTAAAATACAATGTATTAACACTGTTCGTACGTTTATACTGCTGTAAGGATCAATAACTTACTTTAAGCTGTTATTTGTACAAACTACAAACTGGATATTAATTACGTTTACAGTAGTAAAAAAATAGTCGGAAAATTATTTTCCTTAAAATTTTTGTTCATACATTCGAGGCCCCAAACAAATGAGGGGCTTAAATGTAGAGTGGTGTAAGTCAGTTAAAATCCTCGTAAACAGTTTCTTGTAATCACATGCAAAGTGCGGTACATTCTTGCAATACTCAAGTGGAATGCAGAAATTCAGTTAATAGTGAAATATTGGAAATTAAACATTACTGCGTGCCTGCCTTTGTGAACTGTATTTTGAAGCGTGTTCGCGTGTGTGTATGCCTACATGCGATCACAGAAAACACCAACCTTTCAAACATTTTTTTTTTGGACGTAGGCTGATTTGCACTGGTCAAAAAAAGTAAGGGATTAGATGTATAACCTTAGTGTCTTCTCTGGTATTCACTTTACGAGCTCATTAGAGTCGGAAGTAATGAAAGACACCTCTAAACGAAAGCGAAAGTTAACGGAACGACTGTGGGAACTTTTCGGGGCGGTCCTGTATTACGAATAGAAAGCGCGGAGAGTGACTAAGTAGCTAGTTTAAATTAATCAAAATGCAGGCCAAAGTTAACTTTTGACATTGAATCAGTTTAAGAGGGCCTTAAACAGCTGTAGGAATTTCGAAATGCTTGTCGTGTCGTGCGGGTAAGTAAAACCGATATTACAGGGAGTCAATGTAAATCTGGAACACGTTTGTTGTCTGCAGTTCACGTAGGAAGGATTCTGAGGTTTTCAGTAAGGCAGGGAAGGATGGAAATTTCTGCTTATATAGCCTATATTGTGACAGTACATCAAGTGAATACGTGTAATTAATAAATGGGCAAAAATTATTTTTTTCTGTAAACTATCGGCTGCCAACGGAGGTGTTAGGTAACTTTGCTAGTTTCTATTTTTCAGACACGTCGATTACTTTACTTTACACGAGTTGTAAAACTTGCTCAAATGTAACTATAAAATAACTTGCCGAATTCACTGCGCAACCCATTTGTCATTTACGTTAGTAAACAAGATAATTAAATTATAATAAAAAATCGTTTTACAGCGTGAATGAATTTATTCATATTAAAGATACTGGTAACAAGAAAAAGTAATATTAAATAATCTTACTGTCTGTAGCCTATGTCAAATATGTATGACCTATGTGGATACAACTATAAAAAGTGTTATACATATACAATACTATGTTTACATAAATAGTGAAGGAAATTATAGGCCTATATTTTATTGAAAATTGGTAATACTGCTTGTAGTGCATTAATTGAAATTACCCCTTGGGATAACACGATTAAATAAATAATATTGTGTTATTACTGTTAACTTGGTTTGTGTCCATATAATAGATCTTATTACGAAAGTTTTGCACACCTGGAGAAACAAGTTATGATTGGCCTATAATTGTATAATTCATGTTTAATAATCTGTTATATCAACTTTATTAGGAAACATTGTGACATCCTGTATTACCATATGCAATGCATACAACAATGGTGTCTAAAACAACAAACGACACAAACGATGAGACGAAACAAAACACAGTTGTTTTTCTGTTTTTTTGTCCGACATCTTTGTGTTTTGTTTCGTCTCATCGTTGTGTCGTTTGCTGTATTTCTGTTTGTGTTTTTGATTCGTCTCATCGTTGTGTCGCATGTCAACTTAGGTTTCTCTTTTTATATTTTTGTTATTTCTTTTATTTTGTTTTGTTTCCTTGTTTTATCTGACCAGATTCCAGTTTTTGAATTTCATGTTGTGTATGTATCCTGATGACTAAAGCGTATTCTGCTTATTTATGTTTTCTTGTCTTATTTTTAGTTTTCTTTTGACAGTCATTTATTTCTCAATGGCGTACGTCCAAACAAATAAATCCAGTCACGCACTTCCATTGCACACTTCTTTCAAAGATCATATTGATTATTACAGTAGTTCTTTCTAAACTCAGCGTTATAAAAACACCTAAACACAGAAAAAGTTATGCCCAAAAATCACTCCCTCCCATACACTCTAAAAATAGTTTGTAAATTTGCCACACGTGCGTATAAGAGTGCTAAGAAAGTAGGTATGGTATAGTTGTTTCCCTGACATCCATGGTAGCACTCCTAAACTTTTTACAAAACTATCAAATGTATAATGAAGTTGTCAGACTTGTGTTGTATTGTTGGCTATACGTTTGCATATTTACAAGGCGGAAGTGTGGTAATTATCCCATATTGCGTTCAGGTTAATTACTTCCTAAAAATTTTAGGAACTTTTTTTTAGTGTACCCACTGCCACAGCACGTGTGCACGTAAACACACTCCCCGGCCTGTGCACTCAGATATACACAGGGTAAATCTCTCGCGGTCTGCCGAGCTTTTTGCTCGGCCAAACATCCAGGTGGCTGTGATGCCGTGAATTATTTCACCGCGCGTAATTAATGTTAATATCTGCTAATTATAAGCTCCGGCCGGATGCACAATCATGCGAACGTGCGAGACAGGCACGTCTGGCAGCCTGCTACCATTGAAATACAAATTTGATTCCACTGACAGGTTCTGAGAACTAATAATCATTAGCTGTAACGGTATTAATATCAGACATTATACATTATGAACGAATATTTGAAAATAAATTTACTACACCATTACGTAGGAATGTCAAAATAGTGGCAGAGGTACGGTAAAATGGTATCCCATACATCAGTGGTAAAAACACTAAACATTTGCTCCGTTTAGAGGTTTAGGTATGGTACGTGCCCCATACTTTGTATGGGTAAAAATTTTTCGATTCTGTTTAGGAAAGTTTTTTACAGTGTATGTTTCAAGTATAAATAAATGGTATGTTTTTTTTTCTCCTTCTACCCTTATCTATACCACGATCCAGCTGCAGTACCCAACTGTAAATTTTGTTTCGTGCATTTGTTTATAAAAATAACAGTGTAGCTACAAGGATTTTAATTTTGTATTATGGTAAGCATAATATGCTCAGTGAACATTTCGCCCTCGAAAAAAAAAACGGGTCGTGTTTTATACAGCGCATTTGGATTACTGACAACATTGGTAATTGGTAGGGCCACGATTTTATCGCGAAGAGATTTTTCCCCCACTTTGTTTCAGTGTATCACGTTCACATCGGCAGCTATGCTTCACGATTATTGGCAGCGCGTCTTTGCTCAGGCACATGTCTCGTTTGACTGCACCAATCAGAATAAGATAATTGTAACGCCGTACGTCTGTAATTTACCAAGGCAAATGAGAGAAAAATCATCCAATCACAGACGCTGTAGCAGAGCTGCAGATGCGCACGTGACGCATTGAAACCAAATGTTGCAAACATCTTACCGTTTCTAAATAACAGTCAAACTTCCCGAGCAGTAATTATTCGGACAAGTTTATATAGGAAAAAAACTTTATAGAGGAACCAGCAAGTTTTATGCGATAACCCTAAAAGAACCATTTGAGGCGGCTCGTAGGTTCTTGGCTGGGAAGACACAAGTTGCAGAGAACTATATAGGGTTCTGCGCTGGTTGTCGCTACATCTACTGACACGCTAGTATGTAGGTGCCGCTTATTACTGACTGGTCACAACCAACGAGCTATGTAGTAAACATAGAGCGGCGGAAACAGCAATCTCCAGGGCTCTGAGGTGAAGCCCAATTAAACGTGGTATTTTGACTCTGGATAAAATGGCGGACTCTTACTTCCGGTCGAGAGACGAGAGCGATTATGCTAATTTAAACTTTATTACAGTATAATATATTGCAATAATTATTGCCATTTTTTCCTGTGTTTAGCGTAAATATAGTGGAGCTATAAAGTAACGGATTTTATGACAACATAATGACGGATTTTTAACATAATGTTGGCCACACTGCTGTTCGCCATGTTTTCTGGGGTCAAAACAGCCGTTCAATTGGGCTTCACTTTGGAAGCGTTTCCGCCCCTCTATGTTTACTATATAGCTCGTTGGTCACAACACAAGAAGTAGCCATTACATATTTCATGGTCAATGGGATACGGCGGCGCGTTCACACGAGTGTCGCTGAAAAAAAATACTTTGTAGGGCCCGGTATTTTTCGCGAAAAGATTTTTGCCCCACTTTGTTTCAGTGTCTTACGTGCGCACCTGCAGCTCAACTTCATGGCTATTGACAAGAGTGTTTTTGTGCAGAGTCGTTATTCATTTGACTGTGCCAATAAGTACATAGATAACTATGACACTGTAACTATGACTATCAGTGATTTGCGGGTTTAACCTCCAGACGCTGGGTGGTACGGCATCCAATCACTGACCACAAAGCAGAGATGCAGGTGCGCACGTAAGGCACTGAAACAGAGTGCTGCAAAATTCTTTTCGCGAAAAAACTACCGGGCCGTTCTTATTAGTCACCACAAAATATTTTGCCGTAATAGACCTTACCAAATTCTTTTGTACTGACCACAAAAAAAATTTGCTATCCCCAATTAAGTTTTGCAGTTACTACAAAAAATCTCGTAACCACCACAAAATTATTTCGTGAGGTCCATATTGACAAAACATTTTGTAGCCCACCACAAAACCGTTTTTTCTGAGTACTCAGCAACTTGTGCCCACCCGGCAACAACCCTCGAGCCGCCACTGAGAACTACTATTTTCGTTGAAAATAACTGCATTAGTTTGTTTCAGTGTCTTATATGCACATATTCAGCTCCTGAGTCATGATCTGTGACAGGATGTTTTTAACTCTCACGTGTGGTATCGAGACGTGTGGTATCGCAGTAACCCATTATTCTGGTTGGGACGAACCTGAAATGTCTTCCCTCAAAGACATTCTGCCAATGATAATGAAGCAGAACTACAGATGTGCACATAAGGTATTGAAACCAGTCGTTGTTAGAATATTTTCGCGGAAATTAGGAGTCCGTGCAGAACACCACTTTGACGTCTTTCTTACAAAAAAAACTGTTTATTATTATCAAAAAACAATTCTTGTAACGCATGAAATGTTTCCTCCTCAGAATTCTTCAATGTCTACGACATTACAAATGCTCGCTGAACGATTGAATATATAGTAATTTGTACTCATTGTTAGAAAGAAATGCTTTCGAATAATTTGCCACGCAATTTTTCAAGAATAGTGCAGTTATATAGTTTGCTACAAAACATTTTTTCCAGAGCCTATGGTTTACACGATGGGTAGAGATGATGGTTTATCGCGGGAAAACTTGGCTGTTTGCTGGGTTTCAAAGCAAGTTCGACTTATCAGACGGTTACTGGGTTTAGCTTGTATGTAAAGCTGTTGTCCTATTTGAGTGAATCAATAAGAATCTCGCTATTGTAATATTTGATGCCTGTTATTGGTCTGTAGGCAGCTACGTTGTGTCAGACGTATATCAACCAATCATATGTGTTGTAATGAACTACCGTGTTTTCAATGGTATGTTGACACAAAACATTTTCGCGATATACCATCGTCTCTGGCGATGAGTTATTAATGCAAGTTATGTGAGATACGAAATGCGCAACATTTTGTATTCGGGGATTGTTTGCGCAGAACGTCAAACACTAGTCTACCATAGTTAAATGGTCATCCGTTTATGAAAATAGTTTAAGAAACTTTTCTTACCATAATTATCATTTCCGTTTAATGACTTTGGCACTAACTTCTTCTTGTAGACTAAAGCACAGTAGACGGGATTTTCCCATCATAATTAGGAAACTTTTGGCACAAAATATTAAAATCAGGATCAAGATAGTCAACAGAGTATTGTCTTCAGTAGCACTTTGAATATTAAAATATTCTAAGCTATGGTACATTATTTTATAGAAATGTTGATAACAATTGTGTGCTGTAAACAATGCTGAAAACACCGAAGTTACTAACAAAGTCATAGGAATGATGAACAGATTTTAATAACAATAATGTTGACCTTAGAGTAAATATAGGGTAGAGGGAGTATCCTCTATACAGCTGCGTACGAAATTGTGTGTTCAACATATGTCACGTGACTTTAGTGAAATATGCGCGGGAAATTTGAAATAATATTCAGAGCCAAGATAATAATTGCTTAGTAATCACAACTATATTGGGTAATGTTGGTACTTTATGAATTTATGAACTAAGGAGAGTATACTTCCATATTATCGCATAATATAATAGCGTAGAAATTTCAGAACGGCAAATGTAAACAATGTTAGCCACGTTACTGTTTTCCTTAACCCAGCTGTTTTTAGTAAAAAGTAAATATTAGCTTCATACTTACTATAGGGTTTTGAACCGAGATCTTGGTAACACCACTTTACTAAATATGTATTCTGGAAGGTACACCATGAGATTCAAACAACACGACTGCGTTTTTACGCCGAGAAAACATAAATAAACGACACCAAACTCTCAAGACCATGTTGGACACACATTTGTGACGTCATGTTCCCTCTACTTCATATTACCTCTATGCTATTGACCAAATGCAAACAATATTGCTGATAACATTGCTAGTAACATTTGTCGCCAACATCCTTTGACCTAGACCGCCCTAAAATAGTCCGGGAAAATAATGTTATCAACAATGTTGGTGACAAAGTTATTATCATGTTTCTAAAATCCATAACTTTTGTTGATATCAAATGTTTTCCACAAAATGTCGGTGACTAACGTTATACGAACATATCTTTGTAAATAGGCTATTAACTAAGTTAATAAGAGAATGTTGGCAATAATGTTGAAAACTTGGTGTTATCAACTATTTCCAAGCAAGTTTACATTTGTTAGTAACTTTGTTGGAAACACTTGTTATTAGCAATGTTATCACTGTGGTGTAAACTAGGCTTAATATTGCACGTTTCGGAACGCGACCACATATGTGTTGGCACAAAAAATACCCTTGAAAACTCATTAGTTTATTACAACAGACATGTCCGTCTGACATAACGTAGCTGTCTACGGACCAATAACAGGCGGCATCAAATACTACAATAGTTTGATTCTAATTGGCTCAGTCAAATGGTGCAACAGCTCCAAGTACAAGCGAAAGCCAGTTATCTTCTGGCAAGCTGAACGTGTGTTGAAACCCAGCAAATAGTCAAATTTTCCCGCGATAAACCATCATCTCTAACCATCGTCTTTAAATATATTTTTCTTTAGTGGTTGAAGTTATCGAAGATACGCGCATTAATTTCAAACAGAAATGCCTATTTTATTTACACAGCAGTGTAGTTCAAGCACCAGGTTTGTGCCCACAAAGGCGCTGCCTATATCTGCACGTTAGAGGTTCAGAACTGACGAAGATATAAGGGCGACCTTGAAGCGCGCATCAAATGCCACATCACCAAAACGAGCTAAGCACTGAACTAGCGTGCAAAATTCCCGCTGATCCATTATCACTATGCGATTTATAGCGGTGAGCATATAATTTTATTGGTGGAAAGACTTGTAGCAAAGTTTAGTTCATGTTCCTGAGTTCTGCATACATCCTTTAAGCATAGGCGTAGCGTGACTCTAAATTTGGGGGAGGGAGCACATTACCTAGTATTTTTAGTAAAACCACAAATAAAAAGTGTACATTTACAAGAACTAGCTGAAAATGTATAACTATGATAATAATTCAATACAAATATTGGCTAGGAATTTAATTAACCTTCTGTTAAAAAATAACGTAAAAGAAAATTATTTTACAGGCATTATCATTTTTTAAAGCTATTTTGAAGTTGTGGGAGCAGGTTCACCCCCCTCCACGAGGCTACGTCTAAGCATATGAGGTGCGGCAGTCTGAAAAGGCCCTTTTTGGTTATGTTGGACGGCTTAAAAACAGTGACATCCACCGAGCGAGGTGGGGCAACGTTAATACGTTTGACTCTCATTCGTGAGGGCCTGGGTTCGATCCCCGGCTCCGGCCATCCTGATTTCGGATTTCCATGGTTTCCTGAGATCACTCCTGGTGAATGCTGGGATGGTTCCTTAGCAAAGGCCATAGCCGATTTTTCTCTCAGTTCCTATCATTGTAATAAGTTGTGTGTCCCCATCTCTAATGACCTCGATGTTGACGAGACGTAAATTCCACTTATCTTACCTACCAATGACATTTCAACCTTGTTCAAAGTGTGTTTTTTTACACATTGGCACAACGGGCACATGTGTAAAAGCTTCGTTTAAAAAAGACGTTATTTCCTTACACGTTACAGACATTTGAAGCTCATGGTGAGCAGCGCCATGGTGGCGAAAATAAATTTCTACATTTTGCTGTTTTTTTATTTATTCTGTTATATAGTGGTCTTCTTAGATGTGTAACCAAATCGTAGAATAATTATTTTCAATAAATTCTTATTAGAATATTAAGAATTTAAAATGTATGTATTTGTACCATACTCAAAGCAAAATTTCGCACCGCAATCATACTTCAGTCCGACTCAAAATAGTCGTCCCTACCAGCTTAAAAGTTGTTAATGAAAATTATTTTGTGCACCTCATCATTATTTAGAGTTTTGACTTTTTCGAATCCTGATGAAAGGATATGAATTCGAATGAAATAGCTTTGACGCATTTATATGACTTAACAAAAACACAGCTGAAGCCAAACTTTGTGTTTAGTTTTTGTTATATTCGCCTTTTGAAAAATATTCATCAAACCACGATATTTCTATTTATTACATGCTGGTAGTTATTTTGAAATTGTATCGTACCTTCGCCAAACTCCCGTTATTTTTTATACCATGAAAACGAGAAATACCCTCAGAAATGTAAGAAATGTTGCCCGTTCAAAACTCTTAAGACTGTTTCTTTTTCAAGCTTCTTTGTGAAGAGTGGCAAGAGTGTTTCCAGGGTCTTCACAGCGGCGGTTACACCTTGCAAACGGGTCGCGGTCTCATCTTTTATGACTTCTTGAATACCGACTCCGATCGCGATTAATACATTTCTTCCTTTCTTTTTGTGGAGGCTTTCTTTCAGTTTCCTCTCCTTTAGAATTTCTGTTGCTCTGCATCTCCCTGCTGAATCCTTAATGCGGACCTGTTCCCCCTTCCCTCCCCTCTGCCAGCGCTGCACGACTTGCGGAATTTCAAATTTTAATGGCTGCGAAAATGATACAGGGAAGGACTGCGAGTTTGAAAGGAATTCGCTCAAGAGGAGAGGGAATCAATCGTTAATGCGAGAGGCAAGAGTTGGGTTGGGCACAGGAGGAGGGGGAAGTTCTTGAGACAACGTCTTCTGCGAACCACTTCCACGAGCGGGAAATGGAAGAAAAGTTCGTTATACATCTTGGAGTATTTTTTTACATAGCTTCTAATGGCCGTGGCTGACGCGGCAACAATGGTGGGGTAGCGAGTCCATTGTTCGTTCTCATTGTTGGGGCTGGAGTCGCTCTGCCGGCCTGAAGGTGGCTTGGGACCAGCGCTGCGACCGCTCATTAGCAGTAATAGGCATTAAGGGCACCGCCTACCCGCGCGTGAGAGGCTTAAAAGTGACGGAGCAGTTAGGTCGACCTTGGAGCGTGCATCAAATGCCGCGTCGCCTCAACGAGCCAAGAGCTGAACTAACGTGCAAGCTTCCCGCCGAACGGTTTTTACTATGGGACACTAAGCGATGACCATATAATTTTATTGCTGGAAAGTCTGCAACTAAGTTCAGTGCAGGTCGCAATCTTAGTTTCACATGCATCCGATTAGTGGAAGTCTGAAAAGGCCGTTTTTAGCCATGTTGGAGGGCTTAGAAACAGTATTTTTAATGAGCGTGGCGTCTTAACAATGAGGTTCGACCTTGTCTGAAGTTTGTTTTCTTTACGTATGTTGGCACACGTGAAATATTTTCGTAGAAAAAACCCTTTTACGAACACACGGCAACGCATTTGAAGTGTGGGGTAGGCGGCCGCCTTAAGGGCGCGATCTACCGCGATTTTCATCATCATTTTATTTTTTATTTGTACCAGATATTTTTTCTTATATTTGACACAAAATATGACTAAATATGGCTCTTATGAAATGTTTTTATCACTTATAGTTTTCGCGCGTGTTTCCGTTTTAACAACTACACTAAAACCAATTGATATACCAAACTAAAAAAAAAAATCAGTGAATAAAGACATTGCAGGCTACAATGTCATGCTCATAAAATGAAATAATAAAAATTATTTGTATTTTTAAAAAAATATTGAATTTTTTTACATTTTTATTTTCAGTTTCAGCATTTTTTTAAAATTCAAATAAGTTTTATTCTTTAATTTTATAAGCATGTCATTGTAGCCTGTAATGTCTTTATCGACTGTGATTTTTTTGAGTTTGGTATATCAGTTGGTTTTAGTGTAGTCGTTAAAACAAAAACATGCAAAATATGACGTTAACAAGCCATTACGCGAAAACTATGAAAAAACTGGTGATGAAAATTGTGGTAGACCGCGCCCTTAACGGCGCCGTCTGCCTCTGAAGTCCAATGCTGTCGGCAACAGCGACATCCCAGCTAGCTGTGAAAATTAGTACGTCTTGCCCGTTTCTAGAAGCTTTCTAAGCCAAAATTTAGGTTTTTATTATTTATGTTTCACTGTGTGGACAAACGTCCAGCTAGACAACAGTATTAGTACCAACTGAAAAGTTAAAATAACTAAATACTTTGTATTAGTACATGTTTACGTACAACATTCCCAGTACGTATATAGGGAAAATCGACCACGGTACTGAATATTTTGCTATCGTCCAAGTGATAATGCAATTTCCCCCCTTATATTTATAATTGTTTCTGAAATTGGTGGGTACGTGAGTATCATCATATAAAATATTGTTAATAATGTTAATTTTACTTTAAACTAATTGAAAAACTAGTGTTATTTATTGTTTCAATTTTCACATATCTTTCGTGCTATGCGCTGAACATATTTTACTTTCTGAATAAACGATAATCCGGCCAAATGAAAACAGAAAATTTTGTCTAAAGAAAAATACTCTTGACCTTACGTACTTCATATAAATGTCCTGAAAAAGTATTTAAAACAACAGCATATTTTGGGGTTCTTTTTTACACTTGTCAATTTTATGTGTAGGCTAAAATACAACTAATTTTTAAAAAATCACAGAATCTCTTTTAGCAAAGTAGAAACGGTTTGGGGAATAACTCGGTGAATGAGGAAACACATTTTTCTCGACTGTCTTGTATCGATTTTGTACACGCTTTCTTTAAAGTAACAGTAACATCTGACATAAATTCAGTCAGCTCTGCGTATTGTTAACGCAAGTTTTCTTTCTTTTTAATTAATTATTTAGCAACATACATTGCTAGAGACATAGTAATTCCAGTATATATTGATAAAATAATAAGAATTATGGATGGCATGAATATAACGCTGTATTACAGGTAGAGGAGAGACATGTTTTTTATGTGACAAATTAGATAACGATTATGTATATTTCATACCCTTGTGCAAGCTGCTGCATTGCGATTGTATTTCGGCTATTCAGAGGCAATAGCAAATCGCAGTGTGTTGTCGGAAATTACAGGCGAGTGAATTTATTCTCTCGCGGCTAGACCGGATCGTGTGACTTCTAATGTTGCTCCCATCTGCTGCGCATTACGTTTAATCCTCGTTTGTTTCTCTTGTGTAATTAGCTAGCATCTGTATCGTTCTTTCTTTCTGAACCCTCTCATTCCCCAACCGCCTGCATTCGCGTGGCATTTCCAACGAAGTAATAAAATACCTCAACTGCTACCAAACGACCAGTTATACTAGCTAGCATTTCACTGTGTGAGAATGTGCAGAGTAGTAATATTATCTGCAGTGACGCATTGGCATTTCTCCCTGTTCCAGTCTCAACAATACGAGAGAATGTTATCATAATATTGCTATTACTAATAACAGTTGACAAAACATTATTATTTTTTAACTCCGTGTATGTGTTTGTATATATATATATATATATATATATATATATATATATGGTTGTGAATGCAGCACGTGTACACATAAGATTCAATTAAATATTGATTTATATTGAGAAATCATATATCTTGTTGTCATAAATTATTAAATTCGTTACGAAAAATAAAAATAAGTTACGATAATCTATTACCGACATTTTGTAATGAAATAAACATTTTCCGCGCATGTGTAGATTAAATTTTGTTGTGAATCCAATCCCTAATGCTTAACGCACGTACGTGTATTCGTACGTACGTTAAGTGTGTTTGTGAATCCGGCTTTAGCGTCTAACCTCTCTGGACACGTCACTTGACATTTGCCGTGTAAGTTAAATTGTGCAGTCTGTAGGTACCTGTATAGTTGGATAAAAAAAGTTTATTAATTATATGAAATAAAATAATGTCGATTTCGGTGGTTGATTTTGTTGCAGTATTGTTGTATTTAAATAGGAGAACACACGGAACTATACTGTGTAGATTCGCTACCAACCATACAAGCAATAAGGCAACTACTATAGTTAATGTTGAATTATATGCAGTAACGGCCAGTGATATTTTTCAAAGGTTAAATTTTTAGTGCTCACGTTATCCCGAATGACCTATAACTGTGTACTGACATAATGATTAGCGCCCGGATTTTGCTCCTACTTATTTCATTGTCTTACGTTCACACCTGTAGTTATACTTTGTGGTCAGTGATAGGATGTTTTTAGCTCTCAGCGTCATGGAGTTCTATCCACTACACTGTAAAAAAAAACTTCCCAAAATGTTTAGGAAGTAATTAACCTAAACGCAGTATGGGACAGATACCATATTTCCGCCTTGTAAATATGCAAACTTTTACATTTGTTACAATACAAGTCTGGTAACTTTAGTAAACATTTGACTGTTTTATAAAACGTTTGGGAATGCTATCATGCAGGGGCGTCGCGTAGAGAGTTCCAAGGTGTGCGGTGCCCAGCAGTGACTATACACAACACTGAGTTGTCTGAGGAACCATTTGACTTGTATGGTCAGGAATACGCCACAGCCAGTAACGTACAAGAGGCAAGGTACAAATTGTCCTATACGTAGAGCCAGTGATTTTTGGTGAAAAGAATTCTGCAACAATCTGTTCCAATGCCTCATGTGAACACCTGTTTCTCTGCTTCATGGTCAGTGATTGGAAGCTGTTAACCTTCGGTGTCTCGGGGTCCTACCTGCAAACCACGGACGTGTGGTGTCTCGGTAACATTGTTCTGGTTGGTGCAGTCAAATGAGCCACGTCTCTGCGCCCTATTATATTCTGCCAATAACCACAGACCAGAGTTGCAGGTGTGCACGTAAGGCATTGAAACAAGTTGTTGCACAATTATTTTCGCCAAAAATCACTGGCTCTACCTATAATAATTTCGCATATTCGTCTGGCAGCAGCCTAGACTATACACCAACTGGCCAGAATCGATTATCTACTGGCTTATAACCGTACAAGCAAGCGATAGCACTTCGCATTTATTTCCTTATTTACTACTGACTTGCAGTAGCCAAACGCGTTTCATTAACAGCCGCCAGCAAGTCACAGACATGACAATGAAGTATAAATAATTGGTGTACAACCTGACCTGGAATGTATCTGCGAAATTTACGTACCTCTGCCTATAATATACAGGATGTAAGGAAATTAATAGCCCAAACTCCGGGAGGTGATTCTTCACGCAAAATGAAGTAGACTTTATATAGGACACTTTCAAAAAAAGTTATTATTAAGGGCGGAATAATTCTTTGAAAATCGAGATTAAAAATCTTATTTTGACAAAATATAAAAAATGGTCAGGAGTTAAATTACGGTTATTTGGGCGGTGTTAAGTATTATTGAGATCTTAACATTTAATAATTTCAGCCTTCTAACTTTCCAATTTCATTAAAATAATAGGGATTACCTCCCGTACATCACATATAATTACATTGGCGTTACGTTTTGTGAACATTACATGGTGGCTTTTCGGGCAGTACACCGTGAGGAACAAAAAAGTTCATCTTTTCGCAAATGCTTAGAAAGAACCGTTTAGCGAAAAAAAACGGACACAACGGTTCTGTGCCTGGTATGTAGACAAAATGTGCTACATCCGTTAAGAATTGGATTTGTACCATGCTCTCAGGAAAATGCAACCCGTGATGCCGCTGTTGAAGCTGTCGCAAAATGAAGACATAAGCTTAAAATCAAAAACATGCCTTTGCACGACTCTGTTAATTTGGCAACAAATTTGGTTTAGTAAAATTTACAAAACGCTATTATTTTGACGACATAAATCCGCGAAATTCATAAACAATGGTACTTTCTTTAGTAAGTTCTGAAAAAATATCAGTAGGTCATGTACAGTATGTATTTCGCTTATGAATAAAAAGTAAAGAGAATCATACTGGGGATGCACCCTAGTGCGGGGATAAATCCGAACTGGTTAATGGCATTCTGATTTTGGGCCTGTAGGCTGTCATCATCTCTGCATTGTGATAATGGAATGAGACCCTACGAGGGAGCGTTGCCTAAATAAAAGGGCAGGGGAAACAGAGTTCTCTGAGAAATCCTACCGACCAGCGACATCGTCCGACACGATTCCCACTTCCGAAAAACTGGTGAAGTAACAATGCAGAGTTAATTGCAGCCAACAGGCCCAAAATCAGAATACCATCATCCAATTTGGAGCTATCCCCCCCACCCCTAGGGTGTATCCGCCATACGATATTTCTTTCTTTATTAATTTATTACTGAAATACGTACATGGCATACTGATATTCTATACGAATGTACTAAAGGATGTTCTCTTGTTTATGAATTTCGTAGATTTATGTCGTCAAAATAATAACATTTTTTAAATTTTGCTAAACCAAATTTGTTGCCACATTATCGGAGTCGTGCATAGGCATGTTTTTTTTTGTTTTGAAGCTTATGTAACTGCGTTTTGCGACAAGCTTCAACAGCGGCATCACGGGTTGCATTTTCCTGAGAGCATGGTACAAATACATTTCTTAGCGGATGTAGCACATTTTGCCTACATATCAGGCACAGAACAGTTGTGTCCGTTTTTCTGTTAAACGATTCTTTCTAAGCATTTGCGACAAAAGGACCTTTTTTGTTCCTCACGGTGTACTGCCCGAAAAGCCACCATGTAATGTTCACAAAACGTAACGCCAACGTAATTATATGTGATGTACGGGAGGTAACCCCTATTATTTTCATGAAATTGGAAAGTTAGAAGGCTGAAATTATTAAATGTTTAAGATCTCAATAATACTTAACATGCCCACATAATCGTAATTTAACTCCTAACCATTTTTTATATTTTGACAAAGTACGATTTTCAAACTAGATTTTCAAGGGCTTATTCCGCCCTTAATAATAACTTTTCTTGAAAGTGTCCTATATAATGTCTACTTCATTTTTCGTGAGGAATCACCTCCCGGAGTTTGGGCTATAAATAACCTTACAGCCTGTATACGCCTTGGTCTCTACAACAACACAACATCTCAAAGCGTATAGTCGCTGCTAATACCGCACGCCTTGGAGCACAGCCACGCTACGCCTCTGCTGTCATGCATGTCTTTGGAAATAGTTCTAACATACCTACTTTCGTAGCACTCCTGTACGCACGTGTGGAAAATTTACTAACCATTTTTAAGAGTGTAGTCACACACGTGTGTTGTCGCAGTAATCTTGTTCTGATTGGCTCAGTCATGTGAGTGACACCTCTACACAGAGACACGCTGCCAATAACCATGAAGGACAGCTGCAGATGTGCACGCAAGACATTGAAAAAAAAATGGTACAAAAAACTACCGGCCTCTAATGACTTTTTTTTAGGTTAGTTATTGTATTTATTCATATAACGAACTTTACACCAAATACTGAACATTCGAAAGCGTTCCAGCCAAATAATACTAAATAACAATGCCTTAGTAGCTAAACTACCCATTGGAACACGACCTCTTTGTTAGCGGTAGAGAGCCTGGCGCATTAATTAGGTATAAATTATATTTTATTATATATGTAGCTATTTAATTGTCTTCGAGTAGTAATTAAGGTGTAATAATAATGACAATGCTACATCCGGTACTTACTCCAGACTATTTAGACAACTTTTTAAAATTAACATTATTACCTTGTAGAGAAATACATTTTAAGTTTTTGTAAGTTTTTCTCTTGTTAAATCAGTTTTTGGTATGCTTCTTACATATTAAAAATGGGTATTGTAATCGGCCGGATCTGTTAGAATTTCAAAAAATTTAAAAATCCACTAAAAATCAACTACAACACTGGAGAGTAAAAGAAAACGTAGACACTAATTGTGATATGCAGCATGGATATTCAGGTAAATATTTCAGGGATGTGTTGGCAATATTAAGTCATCCCTATGAGTTACGTGTTCATTTGCAGCGTATTTTCGCTGTGCTAGACGTAGGAAGCTCGGACCGCCCGGCGGTTATTTGAAACCACACACTGGTGAAATTTCCAGTACGCGGAGGTCCGAAATCTCTGCGGCCACCGAGGTGCGGGATTACATTTGCTTCGCGTTTTTGCGCGGATGTAAAATTTCTCACGTTACGAAGAGCGAAATACAAATTACTCGCTTCGACCACCCTCCTTCCCCCGCTCCAGCCATGGTGGTAGCAAACCACGACCAGAAGCCTGTAAACAAGAAGAGGGCAAATGATCCTTCACCTGTTGCCCCCTCCTCGTTGCAGGCAGCTGACGCCAGGCGGTAACCCAGTTTTAATTGCAGCACCCCTCCCCCCATGAAAACCACTATCCAGGAACCTCCCAGAACTAACCCTCTTGCACCCTTCGCCACCCAAGTATGCAGGCTAATGAAACTGGCGGGGGGCAGACATATTGCTGTGGTTCCCCGATGTCATCCATCCTTGTTGTTTGTCGCACAGGTGCGGTGGTCACCTTCGTGCGGTTTGGCAACCGGGCAGTGCGCATAGGTATAGGTGGTTCGGGATAAATGAGCACTTTGAAACGCTAGTTTTTTTTTTCATATTATTTATAGTTTTACACTACTATTTACTATACACAAAGCTACTTAATAACAGTCAGAAAGTTTAACGATTATACTATACCCAAAAGTTAACATCTTAGGACACAGTAAATAATACATTTTTTATTATTATTCTAGACAAGGTCTTCAAAGCGCTCAGTTTATCGCGAAACTTTTATGGAAGGCAGATGCTCCACTGTTGCCAGATATACCTACAATCTTCAAGTTCAAAATATGCTTACTAACCACCTCGTTTATTGTTCCGATTCTATTCTTTTGTGTATATAATTATTCTAAATAATACACTTTTGCTGAGTGATGTATGCCTACAGGATATCTACAAATTATTGAAGCGATTTTATGATGTAACTACAGTTGTGTTGTTAAACGTTTCGGAGCGTAACTTGACAGCTTAATACAGAAACTGCACACATCAGCACTGAAGACTGAAGAGATTTTGATTTTTCAAGTTCTTCAGCGCTGGTGAGGAGTGACGTTATGTGAGTATGGAGCAGCGCCGGAACAAAGGAGTTGGAAAACGGGAGATCACCGAGAAAACCCGCCGACCAGTGGCGTCGTCCGACACGATTACCACATGCGCTAATCCGGAGAATGACCCCGTCGGGAATCGAACCCCGATATTCTTAGTGAGATGCGAATATTCTAGATGCTGTTACCACCCCTCTTCCCCCTTGCCGTTTGTCAGTGCTATCGAAAGCGTTCCTTTCACGATACGAGCCCGCAGGTTCGCTGAATCAAATGGTAAAGGTTTCGCAACTACCAGATTTCTCACAGGGAACACACAAAAAAAAAACACATAATATATTTAGGTCAGGGGAGTGCGGAGGCCATAACAGCGTATGCTAACTATCATTCCCATTAGGCCTATACAAAAATTCAGTAATCTGCAGACATCGCGAAGCAAGCAGAATGGAGCACCATCAAATTCGGAGAAGTAGTCTTTACTGTCTGTCTCGTGATCAGGAATTACAGTAGTTCTCACATGTAGCAGATGTCGATAAATAGTTTCACAGTTTGGTTAAAAAACAGTGTTTACTATGTTAACCAATTTCTTCAAGACAAAGTACACATTATGTTTAGCTAATTATGCAGTTAATTAAATTATCTTTAATAAATTAATTAGCAAAATCCGTGCAGTTTTTGTCTAAAAAATTAAGATTACGCGGTAATATCAATTTTTAATAAAGCTATGCAACAGCTTTTAGATATCCGCTCTCGTTTAGGATTTAAAATATCGGGAAAGTAATAGAAATGATGGATCAGGGTTTTAAGAAGGCTAGCGGGACGAACTTGAGGGTGGCTAGCTCAGAGTGTGAACTAATACCTTCGCCGCTCAAAGGTGACACCTTGAGATACACTTTACCACAATATTAGCTATAAGGGACTTGCAATTATCTCGGAAAGTGCACAACAATAAGCTCTGCATGTGGCGTCGTGCAACGTTGGATCACAGGCTGGATAAAGGTGAACTGAAATAGAAGTAAATATAACCCTGTTCCAAATTCACGGGCATCGACTGAAGGAATCGCACGAGGGCACGACCGTGACCTCCCCGGGTCACGAGTGGCCGGACGGCCCTTATAGACGGAGTTGGTCAGCAGGACGGCTTCCTAGCTGACCTGGAGGTCACCGAATTGACGGTCCGATGACGACAACGAGGGTCCTGCCCCCTTCGTTATATACGTCAAGTCTCTCTCGATAGCGGAGGATATCCTTCAGAGTTTTCATCAGTGTTTTAAGACGTACCATTTTCATGGTACTTGTACCATAATTTGACATGATGTACCATGTATCATGACGAGGTACGCAAATGTACAATAATCTGATTATTTGACAGGTTTCTGGCTATTTTCCATTATTTTATATTAGGCTATACTAAACGTGAAAAACCTGAGATATCTGCTCAGTGCATTCATAACTGCAGATTAACGTGCCGAAGCTCTGCATTCCACACTGTAAAGCTTGTTATTTCCATTTTATACGTTATATTTTTAACGCATTTGATTCCATTAGTACAATACTGAAAAAAGAGTAATGAAAGTAAAAATATTGTGGTTTTACACGTTTCAGAAATGTACCATAATTGTGTATCACAGCACCATAATTTTGAAGGCACCGTACCATAACAGAGCACTGACGATCTAACATCACTTGTTTTCATAACAACGCTCCGTGCCTGCAGTTCCGTATGTAGGGATAAGTGCTGCGGAGATATCTGTAACAATTCCCAGAAAATATATCCTGTTATGGTTCTTTAAAAGAAGAAGCGTAGTGAACTTTGGATTTCAAGATGGCACTAAAACACTGTCTTTCGGACAGTCACGTATATACGAGGGTTTTCTGTACCCTAAATATGGTCATTTTGTTTGTGGTACCACTTCCTCGATGACGCTAATGAACGATATCAATGCGTTAGGTGCCATTTTCGATTTCATGATGCTACCGCGTATTTTTATGATTATCACACTCATTTATGAATAGGTAAATATCTATTTAGTTGTACTTATTATATTATATTTTTTGGCAACAAATTGGTACCTGTATTTGTTACAAAGGAAAAAATATATATTTTGCAATATATATGAAGAAGCGAGTTTACTAAGCTGCGCCAAAGAGATTTTGTTTGACTCTACTAAACAGTACTCAGAGTATGCTGTGCGCAAGTGAAGACTTGCTCTGTTCCACAGAATAAATAATATAATCAGAAGCGTCATGGGGAAGTATTTTCATTGTTGTTATCGTACCAGCTTTCGGGACGCACAGGAATATAAACGACGCCGCGTGGATTTAGTCATTGTCACATGCAACCATTTGCGGTGCTTGAGACACTGAAATTTGTTAGTATATTAATTACATATTTAGAAATGGTAACTGGATTTAGTTTCTTGTACGTACTCTAATGCGAAATAGATGACTCTCAAAGAAATCTAAAGACAACAGAAAAACATAAATAAAGCCGGCCTCACACGATGCCCAATTTCATAGCAGTTTCTATGCCCATTTTCTGGTAGCATTTCTGCTTCCGTCTGAGTGCAGTTCCAGCACCTCCACAAGGGGTTTGGTTCTGGGCATGGCAGATTTTGTACCCGAAACGTTACCCAAAAACGTAATAGAACATGTCCTATTTTTCGGGAGTTCATATTACCC
>PNEQ01056720.1:0-27230 GCA_003012365.1 Medauroidea extradentata
ATCTCCTCCTTTTCTATCCCGCTCGCGGTTGCTGTGCTGCACTACCTCCACGGCACTCGACTGGGTCCGGACGAGCTGCTGCTGTTGCCGCACCAGTTCCGCCTGCCGGATACGCTTAATAGCGCGGTCTGTCGTTAAGTCTTGGTCCAGTTGTAACATTTCCGACAGCTTATCGTCGGCCACACCGATGACTAGTACCATTGCGATGAGTTCCTCTTTGAGGTCCTTCAAATCGCACGATTCGGCCAATGTAAAAACATCGTTAATAAACACATCTGCCGGCTCCCCTTCTTGCTGCTTACGTTTGAAAAATTTTGCCCGCTCGTAAATCACATTCTTCTGAACCTTGAAGAAGGAGTCAAACTTCCACTTTACCGTCTTGTACTTGCTCGCATCTACTTGGGATAATCCAAAGGATTGGAGTATGTCCTCCGCTTCCGGTACTAATTGGACAGTGCTATTCAACAACGAACTGTGTGCCAGTTGTCATCAGTAAAAGATGTTACATTTTTTTTCATGTTTGAAACAGTCTTACAAGTAGGAATTTTAGTTCTATAAAGGAAATATGAATAACAACAGGATATATTTATTACGTATATTTTGTTACACTTTCAAAGCTGAATAATACTTTATTCATAACCAACAATTGGTGCATAGTCGGTTAATGTATAAGATAGTCCAACTGAATGTGAAATAAGTAATGAAAATGAAATGTTCCCTAGACTTAGGATGGTTGTGGATGAAATTTTAAATATCCAAATATACAATTGACGTCTTAAGATATTAAAAATTACTGATGTAATTCCACGTTGCAATTGGGCATTTTATTTGGGGGAGGGCCTTGGGATTGTAATTGCAGTAGTAAAGGTGATGCACTGGATACACAGGAGAGGCTGTTTGTGCTATGGGTAAAGTTGGAACTGGCTGGGCTAATGATGAGACCTGAGAGGATCGGCACAGGATGATGGGAAGGGTATGTGGTAGGAAGACGTGAAGGAAACCTCTCTAATGAAGCGTAGCAACAGTGGGATCTCAGGGTGGTAGGCTGATGATCACAGAGCAGGCTAGGTACTTTGATGATGTATTGTTGCACCCTAAGTTGAAAACAGGGATCTGGTTATGCTAATCCCCAGGCAAAAAAAAAATATCACAGTTTCCCGTGGAGTAGAGTCCAGGGCCCAAAGTATCGAGCAGCATGAGGTGAGTACTCAAGAAATAAAAGACAGGTAGGTTATTTATGACTTTCTCTCACTGTGATAGCATTCAGTAATTGATACTAACAGATAGCCGGAACAGCAATGTATGCCCCTCAAGTGGACGTTGCAAAAAAAAATAGCATAAGGCTAATAGTGAAAGTTAAATGTAACAGTTATAAAACGTTGACCGTGTCAGTTGGCAGGGGTTGAGGAGCCCCTGGTCAAATAACAACAAGAAATGATCCTGGTATTTAAAATTTAACTATTGTACACTACATGATAAAACGTAGCTGTGAATGATGCTGGAGTAGGACACGGCCTCCTCTGTGCACTACAAATCGACTGTCGTGTTGGTCGAGCGAAAATAATCACAGAGCACTGCACTCTAGGGTTGCCTTTGTCGATTCCGAAGCGACAACAAGCCATGGGTGCTTGGACTCTGAAATGCACTGCAGGTAATAGAGGCATGCTATTAGCGTGTCATCGGGTGGGGGGTGAAGCAAAACCAATCTGCAGTTGTCGCTGTGGACGTCACTTCAGCTGGTAACAGCATCGAGTGGCTGATACTGTACCTGCTGAGATCGTCCAGGGCAAGTGGTCTGGAGTGTACATGCGCATACATCTCCTAATCTGGTCGAAGTTGTGACGCGGGTCGTTCCGCAACTCCCTCTCTCCGAGCCCGTCGTGCGCGTCAAGCCACCTTTTCGGAACGGGCCGAGCGCCCGTACAGCCACGGCATATGGGAACACACCCAGCCACGAGGGCACACGAGGTAGCGGCATCCAGACGCCGCGCCCGCGATGCTGGGTGCCACCAGCATGTGCGTGGGTCCCATAGAACTGCCAGCAAATGGTAGGAATATGCCCCCTTGACAAGAAGCGACGTAATTTAACGTCAAAGTTGAACACTGTGTAAAAACACTCCCGTGCTTTTACCGTCAAGGGGAGTTATGCCATTAACAGGCAATAATATAGAAAGGCCAGGGGTAAGTGTGTTTCATGTGTACTGTGCCCCCTCTCAACTTTTTCGTATTTAACCTTAATACCAATAAAAAAAACCTGCGCCTCGCGACAACTTGGACTCACCCACGCAGCCAACTTGCCGCCCAAATATCTACAAACGTTCTCCCCCAAACAGTTTCACGTTTTATTTGTTCTGTAATTGCCAGTGTTGTGTTATAATTATTTATATTCAAATAACGTCCAAATGCAGTGTCTACGTTTTTAAATGTTGTATGGTTCAAAATTTTACGGCCTGATAAACCGGCTATGTGAGCACATACAGGGGTTCGCGACCATAACAGCACCGTTGACAGCTCTCCTCTCCCCGCAGAGAAGATACAGTTGGACCGCGGAGGCGGACGAAGCATTCCGAGACATTAAGACAGCGTTCACGAGGTGCGAGATCCTAGCCCACTACGATTGTCAGCGCCCACTGTACCTCCAGACGGACGCAAGTCAAGAAGGGGTCGGTGCGGTGCTGTACCAGTACGGCGACAAAGGAGCACGACGTGTAATAGACTTCTCGAGCGCTAAATTTGGCCCCAACCAAAAGACGGTACCACGTAAACGAGCAAGAGTGCCTAGCAGTCGTATGGGCGATGAAACGTTACAGAGCTTACTTGGAATACCGGAAAGTTAATCCTGCGCACCGACAAAAGGTGTCTCGTGTGGCTGCAGTCCATGCACGAAGCGCGCAGTAAACTTGCGTGGTGGTCAATGGCGCTGCAAGGCTATGATTTCGAGGTCGAACATGTAGCGGGGAACGACAACTAACTGACAGACACATTGCCGCGGGCGCCGCGCACTGACATCATCGTGCGCGACATGACGGACTGGGACGATATCCTGCCACCCGAGCCGCAGTCTGCTGACACCTAGCTATATCAGCTGATAGCAGAACCTCAAGAGGCCAATGTCAACAACCTTTATGAGGCGGTTGTAGTGGCGCAGCGAGACTGTCCCACATGTCAGAACAAGCGCCTGGAATGCGCGAACGAGTTGGTACACCAGTGGCGTGTAGTCAACGATCAGGTAGAGATGCGCCCCCCCCCCCCTTCGGAAGGGACCGTGGAGACTGTTTGTGCCCGAGGGTGAACGCTGGAACGTACTACGTCACGCCCACGATGGATACTTCGCCGGATATCCGGGCGCGTGCCAGACCACCCGCAATGTAAGCCGCCTGTTTTACTGGCCAGGGGTGATCCGGGTGGTGCAACGGTATGTCAGAAGCTGCGAGACATGTAATAAGTACAAGTCGCGAAGAACCGACGGCGAGCAACAGCAGCAGCCATGTCTGCCAGAGCGCCCCTTCGAAACTATCGCACTAGACATCATGGACCCATACCCCCGTTCCACGAACGGCAAGCACTTCATTTTAGTGGTGACGGATATGATTTCGAGGTGGACGGGAGCCTACGCTGTTCCCAGCACACGTATTAAGAACCTAGTGCGAACACTTGACACAGATTTTTATGCAAGATGGGGCTACCCGAAGGTCCTGCTTACGGACAACGGGTCACAATTCACTGGGGGAAAATGGAGAGACGCATGTGGGAAGTGGGACGTCTACCACCACACCATACCAGTGTACCACCCGAGAGCCAACCCCATGGAGCGTCGGAATCAGGATCTGAAGACGCAGCTCCGACTCCGTGTGGGAAAAAGGCACGAGACCTGGGCCGAACACCTGCCCGCAGCCCTGTTCACACTTAGGTGCCGGGTGAACGTGGCCACCGGACAATCACCAGCAGCGGCACTACTGGGGCGCAATCTTAGACTCCCAGGCGAGTTTCAGTGCGCCACCGTCAGCGAGGAGGCACCTGGAAACCCTGAAGTAAGGACGGAGAGGCGACAGGAGCACCACGTGGCGATGAGAGCTAATCAAGAGCGCTACGCGCAACAGTGGCTCAAGACCACGAGACGCCATCCAAACAGCTCCAGCCTGGACAGCGGGTGTATGTCCGAGCGCACCCTCTCTCGGCAGGAAAAAAGAACTACTGTGCAGGCTTCGCCACCAAGTGGAGCGGACCGCACTAGGTTGTACGAGCTAGCGGCAGGACCACCTACCTCGTTAGGCATCACAATTGCCGAGTAAACAAAGAACATAGAGATGCTCTGCGAGCTGCTTATGGCGGCGGAGGTAGAACGCCCCACGGCACCACGCCCCCCAGAACAGACCCGCCAGACAGGGCGTCACCTAGAACCCCGCATGCAGGAGACGACCCCCCCCCCCCACTGGGTGCGTAAGGCGCCTCTTCGCGAGCCGGACACCACCGACTACGGCAGCAGAAGGCGGACGGTGCGGAGGGGCAGTCGACACTAGTGACGGGAAGCCGACGCGCTCACCTGAACAACGTAACAGCCCAAGAGTTCCGGCGAGGCTCCATGAGCCCACCGATTGAGTCGTACGCGTCTCGGCGCCTGGTGTCGAGACGCCACCTGCCGACGCGGACCAACTCCGCTCCCGAGGCGCCATGCTCGGGGCGGAGGTGAAGGGACCGCCTGTCCAAGACAGAGCCCGAGGAGGGACCGGCGACGCCGACGTCCAGCTGCCGCTGGCCAGAGAAGACAGCCAGGCACCCTCCGGCCTGCGCAGGAGATAACACGGTATGACACGGAGGTCGACCCAACACCAGTGCTGCACGAGGGGGGTATAGGGCACCCTCATCGCCCCTCCCCCCCCACAGCCGTCCAGGACCCAGCTCCGCGGCCATCTCTGCAGCCCAACCCAGGTGACCTATGGTGGGGAAGGTCTACTGCCTTCCCACAGGTCGAGACATACGGGCCGCGGAGTGCACCCGGGTGCACCTCCTGCCACGACGATCCATCCACCAAGACGATGGCAACAGCACTCCGCAGTCGTCAGCCACCCCAGCCAGGCAGGTACTTCCAACGCACGTGGCCAGCCGACCCCTGGAGTCCCTCCTGCTGCAAGTAAGGTGGCGGCGGCGTTGTGATGCACAGATGGGCTCCCAGGAGGGGAGCGTTTGATGCGGGTCATTCCGCAACTCCTTCTCTCCGAGCCCGTCGTGCGCATCAAGCCACCATTACGGAACGGGCCGAGCATCTGTACAGCCACCGCATATGGGAACACACCCGGCCACGTGGGCACACGAGGTAACGGCGACCAGACGCCGCCCCCGCGATGCCGGGTGCCACCAGCGTGTGCCTTGGTCCTATAGAACTGCCAGCAAATGGTAGGAATATGCCCCCTTGACAAGAAGCGACGTAATTTAAAGTCAAAGTTGAACACTGTGTAAAAGCCCTCCCGTGCTTTTCCCGTCAAGCGGAGTTATGCCATTTAACAGGCAATAATATAGAAAGGCCAGGGGTAAGTGTGTTTCAGGTGTACTGTGCCCCCTCTCAACTTTTTCGTATTTAACCTTAATACCAATAAAACAACCCTGCGCCTCGCGACAACTTGGACTCGCCCACGCAGCTAACTTGCTGCCGAAATATCTACAAACGTTCTCCCCCAAACAGTTTCACGTTTTATTTGTTCTGTAATTGCCAGTGTTGTGTTATAATTATTTCTATTCAAATAACGCCCAAATGCAGTGTCTACGTTTTTAAATGTTGTATGGTTCAAAATTTCACGCAACTATAAATTATGTAAACTCTCCATAAACTATCCCGTTATACAAATTTGGGACTCTAACCCTCAAGCTGTGCTATTATGAGTGTTTTGGGCCTTTGCCCCTGTTTAATTTAGTGATTTTGTGTTTTTCGGCGAGTGTTTCCCGTGCTTTGACGGCACGACGTCATGCACGCGGGAAGGACTCGCCAGTTGGCATTACGCGGCGGACCGGGACGGTCGACGTGTTACTCACTCCGGGCCCTTCACAACTTTGCATAGTCAGTAGCGTACCAATAGTGATTCTTTTCGTCTGGAACATTTTCTTTTAACTTTGCTGGCACGGAGGTGTACCGTTCACCCTTGCAACTCGTCGCCCAGGGGCATTACTTAAATTATTGTTTTCACTCGTGTAGTGAATTTTCATGTAACAGCATCGCCCACCGGTCGGGCTTAGGGCCGGGTCCGCTATTTGCGCCATCAGTGTTGTATGATTGGAGCATGGTGCTTTACCAATAAATACGTTTTTCCAATTACAGGTGCGTATTTATTACTTGCTGTTTCACTTCCACAAGGGCACGGTACCCTTCAACCCGCCTTCCAGTACTAGACCTATAGTGTGTGTATGTGTGTATTTTTCTACTTTTGTGCTACGGGCGTGGGGAACGCCATAAGATTCCCCTGCGTAAGTAACATAGCGACGTAGAGTGCGGAGTGTTCTGCAACACCACGGCCGTCGGCCACGTGGCCCTGAAACCTAGAGTCTCTGCTCTCATGAGTGCCCGTTCTCTCTTAACGGGCTGGCGCACCGGGCAAACAACACTTAATCACGACCCCCGCTCACGTCAAGTGGTCTTGTGGAGGTCGAGAGCCAATATTGAATATACTGGTGCTGATTTTCGTGCTTCTGAACTGCGCATTGCTCGTCGCTGACAGCTTGCTTTTTGAGACTTATTCGCGTGGGCTGCCAGTTTTACCGGCCGAGGGCAAGCGCCATTTTTCGCTGGCAACGAAAGGGCACGACGGGCAGTTGCTAGTACTATGACCACTCGAACGATATCTGGCAGTGAAAAAGCATGTTGTTGTTTTGAAAAACACCCGCGAAAGTTTGTTTTGAAAGTTTAGCATTGTAAACTCAATGTGGCTTTCCGACTTATTTTTGTAATTACATTAATAAATACCTACAAATACTTTCATTTAGGCCTAAAGAATAAAAAACAAGAGATCGCAGGCCTTCCCTTTAAAACTAATATCGTCGCAGACGAAAGAATTTAGTACCTACACTTAGCGGAAATATATTTTTTTAATGGGCCTAGCTAATTGTTTAGCATGCATTCTTCAGTAACGACGTGTGCCGACAGCCCACGATCTTAGTGACCGTTCTTGCCAGGCGCTACGCCCAAAACAACACCGATCAGCACTCGTGAAAACTACAGAACGCATCTCGACTATTCCCGGAACCAGGAAAGTCAAGGGAGCGGGTAGGTTCATGCAACCACGTGGCCGGAATAACGAAACAAAGAAAATTATTCAGATACGCAAAATCCAACCAAACAAAAATACCACACAACACCCTAGCATATCAGTGACTGGAGGCATTGGTCGTTTCACAAAGCGTCACCGCGTTTGGCAGTATCAAGCGCGAGGGTGCCGGAGCACATGTCCCAAAATCAGGAGTGCGGGAGTGTATCCAAAAGATCCAAGTATATAAGGACACATAAAATACATCCCGAAGTTGATAACCACCATGGTGCCATGCCACGAGTGAGAATAAAAAGTGCTAATTATTCTGCTACACTACTCTAAAACACGGGGCGCAGCCCAGAGTGACAACCTAACAGACGTAATGGCGACGGAATGCGCGCCAAACGAATTTAATTTCAGTGTTAATACTAAGCGAGCCATGTACAGAAATATGATTGTTTTTCCTATTCATGCCAGCTCGGACTCAGAAAGACAGTTTAACAAGCTAACCGGAGCGGGAGGCATTAGTAAATAATTTCCCTAAGTGTCAACAAATATATGTTTCTCAGTAATAACCAGTATGTTAATGTATTGTAGTGTTCAGATTTGTATCATGTGATTTTTCAAGGGTTTTGATGTATTGGTTTATTTACACTTTTGCGTAAAGCGGTCACGAGGTCATTTTTGGCGCGCACCCCAGCTAGCTAGCGCGGGTGACCGCCATCATAATTTAGTCTTGTTCCGGGCGTGAGGGAGGTGGCCACGCATATCGCGGCTCCTCGACCTTCAAATATTTTGTGCCGAACATTTTAGTTTACAATAGTCAGTTATTTCCGTTGGATCAGTAACATACATTTTTGTGCATCGAGGAGTAGCTGTACCCCCATCCCTGCAAACTCTTTTCGCCCAGGTGTTTAAGCATTCATGTAATCATTTTCATAGTCGTGTATGAGAGTGCGCGCCGTGCAGCTTCAGCCGACCACAGGCTTTGTGTGTGGGACCGCTTAACATACGAGAGTATAATCATTTGTGTGGACCAGTATCACAATAAATCACAGTGAAGTTTATTCCGCGAGTGTTATTAGCCACGGCCACTTCTTGGTCCTTCGGGAGCTGGTCCCCCCAACCAGCCATTCACAGGACCAACGCACCACTCATCTCCGGCGTGGAGGACACAGAGAGGACATCGCCACACGGGCGGTAGACCTGCGCCCTCACAGCAGCAGCGAGCAGCCGGCACATTCAGGTGTTTGGGTTACTAAACCCACATGGTATGTAGTAAGACACCACACCTCTCTGGCCTCACCAAGAGCACGTCAGTACATAGGGCGAATTTGATACAATGTACGAAGTTATGATGCATACCACTACATTAAAATCGTCTTTGTAAATTTTTGTATGAATGTTCAAACTAATGTAGTTTCACAATAGGCTACATTAGTCAGAAGCAATTCAGTTAGGTAGGCCTAAACAACTTTGCTGTTGCCTAACATTAGAAGCTGGCTAATTTTTTCGTATGTAGATTATTCATTTTTGTGGGTTTGTACGTGCACAATTTTTAAAATGTGTGCTACTAAAGGTTAATATAATGATTCATAAATTTTTTGTGGCATGCATTTTAGTACCCTTGCCCCATGTTTCTTAATGTCACTGCCTCCACCTTTTTTTAATGGTCTTGCCCTAAAATTTTCTGTCCACCTATCCTACATATTTCTGTCCATCTGCTCCAAGGTTTTTAATGTCCGTACCCAACATATTTAGTGGTCCTACCCTACAAATTTCTGTTCACCTTCTCTACATATTTCTGTAGACCTACCTCTGCTCTAAGATTTTAATGACCTTGCCCCACATTTTTGGTGGTCCTACCCTACATATTTCTGCACCTCTGCTCCATGATTTTAATGTCCCTGCTTAACATTTTTAGTAGTCCTACCCTAAAACTTTCTGTTCTTCTACCCTACATTTTACTGTACCTCTGCTCCTAGCCAGTAATTGGAAGTGCTGGAAGCAACAGTTCACAATTTATTTGAGAGCCACAGGAGGAGAAACCAAGACCGACGACATCAAGATAGCTACTCTCTTATATGTGCTCGGAGAAGAGGGGCAAGATTTGTTCTTCACTATGGACATCAAATCAGAAGACATTAAGAAGAATACTTCGGTACTGGAGTGTTGGAAACTTATTTTCTGCCGAAGACCAACCAAAGCATAGAGCACCACTAATTTAACAACAAAATGCAGGAAGACGGCGAGTCAATTGATGCTTTTGTGACCACTCTCAGATGTCTCAGTACAGACTGTGGTTATGATGCACTCTGAGACGATCTCGTTAAAGATAGAATCTTGTGTGGTATAAGAGATAGTCGTCTTAAAGATTGACTATTATGTGAGCCGACATTAAATCTGGCAAAAGCAGTACAGACCTGCAAAGCTGCTGAGCAAACTCAATAATTGATGGTGGAAATCAATAGAAAAGAGGCTGTGCATACAGTTCATCGTTACAGTCGTAAAGAAGCAAACTCACCAGAAGTAGGTGCTACCGAAGAATGAGAGAAGAGGACGTCCAACTGGCAAAGAAGTCAACAGGGACGGTTGGCATACAACTCGTTCCAGTCCCACACAGGCACTGGGGGACCACCAGGAGGACGAGCCATGCATCTCCAGTACAAGCCACCTCGGGAGAACTACTGTTCGAACACAACTCGAGATTGTTGGTAATCCTAAAATTGTAGATGGTGTTGATATAATATAATCATACGTTGATTGTAGATCAAAGGGTAAAACAAGTAACATGGAAAGTGAATGGTTTTATAGTTTGAATATAGTAGAGCCCAATGAGCCCAATGTATTTGTTGATTTTAAAATTGATACTGGTGCACAAGTCAATGAAGCCTACTTCCAGAGAATGGTTTTTAAATTAAGGTTAGGTAATGGTGGATATCTAAAATTAGATGTCAAACTTAGTAACTATTCTGGTTCTGAAATTCAACTCTTGGGGAAGTGTTTTCTTCACGGTAGAACTAATGAGGGGAGTGTGCATAAACTAGAATTTCAGGTGACAAAAGTAGATCACTCTACCCCACTTCTACAGTTGCCGGGCATTCAGCAGCTAGGGATACTCAGGAGGGTTGATACTGTGGATTCCAGGAAGGAATTGCAAATGCATATATACTGTCTCGTCATGGGAGAGTTTTTGAAGACTTAGGTGACATTAAAGTTCTACCATATCAGTTCATGTTAAAACCAGACAGCACACCTCCTGCAGCTACATTTCAACGAATACCATTTTCTTTACATGACCAACTGCAGGAAGAGCTAGACAGGATGATACATCTGGGTGTCATAGTTAAGGTGACTGAACCAACCGAGTGGTTAAACCCAATTGTTGTAGTTAAGAAACCTACTGGGGAATTAAGAGTATGCTTCGACCCTCAACCTTTAATGCTGCCATTTTGAAAGAATATTGTCGACTACCAACACTGTAAGAGGTAACTCTAAAAATGCAAGGATCCTGTACTTCAGCACTCTGGATGCCAATAAAGGCTTCTGGTAAATTCGACTTACTGAGGAAAGCTCAAAGCTAACGACTTTCCATTCGCCATCACAGGGATGACTCAGGTTTACACACTTGACCTTTGGGCTTTCATGTGCACCAGAAATTTTCTATAGGGTCTTCAGCACATTGTTTCAGGATATAGAAGGGGTACAGATATACATAGATAATATCATAGATTTTGGAAAGGACCAAATGAACATGACAGTAGATTAGAAAGGGTGCTTAAAAGGGCATTTGACAAAAATGTAACTTTGAACTTGGACAAATGCAGGTTTCAGCTGTCAGAAATCAAATACGTAGGGTGCATCATTGGCAAAGAGGGAATTAAAGTAGATCCTAGTAAATTTCAGGCAATCCGCAACTTCCCAGAACCAAGGGACATAGCTGACTTGCAAAGGTTTCTTGGAATGATAATTTACTTGGGAAAATTCATTCCCAATTTGTCCGAACACACTGCAGGGTTGAGGGAGTTGTGCAAGCAAGGGGTTATCTGGCAGTGGACACTGCAAGAGCAAAAAGCCTTTGAAAACTTGAAAACACTGTTAGCCTCCACACCAGTACTTCAGTATTTCAATCCCAATGGTGTAGTTACCCTTTCAGTCAACGCTTTTCAGATGGGCTTGGGAGTGGTTTTGCTGCAATCCAAGGGTCCAGTAGCGTATGCCTCAAAGTCGCCCAGCAAAATTATGCTCAAATTTAAAAGGAGTTCTTGGCAATTTGGTATGGCTGTGAGCGTTTCCACCAATATATTTACGGAGCATGTCCTTGTAGAGACAGATCACAAACCATTAGAAGCCATATTTAGCAAACCTTTGGACAGGTGCCCATTGCCACTACAGTGCATGAGAATAAAAATGTAGAATTACGACATCTTGCTGAAGTATGTCCCAGGTAGAGAATGGGTAAATTGCTGATGCCTTGTCTCGAGCCAGTGGCCCAGATGGGGAGTTTGAGCTGCATGAGCAAGAAATTGCAGCTTAACAGGGCTTGGTTGTTCACTGTATACAAGCCTCTCAGGATAAATTAATGGTACTCCAGTCAGAAACCCAGAAAGACAAAACACTGACCCAACTTAAAATGGTCATCGTGAAGGGTTGGTCTAACGCGAACAAGCTGCTACGGTACCTCCACATATAAAAGAATATTATTATTTTAAAGAGGATTTAACAATTCAAGACGAGTTGGTATACTATGATACCCAAATTGTAATTCCCAAAACCATGAGGCGAGCTATGCTTGACAAAATTCATTACAGACATTTAGGGATTCAGAAATGTAAACTATGGGCTCGGGAATGTGTATTTTGGCTGGATATGTCTAAGGAAATTTAGAACAGAGTAGGGAACTGCCCAACATGTAGGGCAGTTCAGCATGCTAATCCTAGAGAACCTCAATTAGACAAAAAAAATCCGGACAGACCATGGCAAACAGTAGCTGCAGATACTTTACATATTCAAGGTAAGGATTATCTCTTGTTGTTTGACACATTCCAAATACCCAGAATTCAGTCATCTCGCTGACCTCTATTCTGCTCATATCGTCACACACCGTAAGGCAATCATGGCCAGGCATGGAATTCCTGAGATACTCTTAAGTGACAATGGGCCTCAGTTTGCTGCTAGGGAGTTCAAGGAATTTTCCAAGCAGTGTGGTTTCCAGCACAAAACGTCCGAGTCCGATGTATCCACAATCGAATGGGCTAGCAGAACAGCATGTTCAGACCATCAAACAGATGCTCAAGAAGGCTGTAGAAGATTGCAAAGCCATTATGCTATCTCTTTTAGAATATTGCAATACACCCATTGACAACACACTGTGTTACCGGCCCAGCTATTATTTAGCAGATGCCTAAGAGGCCTTTTGCCATACCCCACAAGCAGTCTTACACCTCAAGTGCAGTCTAATATAAAACAGGACTTGTTCCTCAAACAGCAGAAGCAGAAACAGTATTATAATCGCCAGTCGAACGTTCTGGAGCCTCTTAAGAAAGGGAACAAAGTGAAAATTAGGAAGGGCGATACATGGTAAAGTGGGCAGATTGTAAGAGTTTTAGAAAGATCCAGATCATATAGGGTTAAGTGGATTCAGGACGGGATGTTGAAAGGAATTGTGGACACATAATTCGTGATAGTGTATTTCAGCCCCTGGTAATTACAGGAGACATAGAAGTAGAATTTAAGAGCCCTCTGGCAGTAGATGACAGTCAAAAAACATATCTGAACCTAGGTGAGCAAGTGGGGCTTTCATTTGAACTAATGAATGGTGGCAAGGAGAATGGTTGTGAAGGATTTCGGGGATTTGGTGGGCCCAACAGCACCAGGATAGGCAGGACTGTATATACTGGAATTGACAATGCTGTGAGTCAGCAAGGAGTGTGTGTCAAAAGTAGGCCTACAGATGATAGGTGTAGTTCAGGTCGTATTTTAAGGCCACCAAAACATTTTAATGACTATGTTTTTTGATAAAATGTATGATTTTGTGTATAGTGTAACATGGTTACATTGTAAATATCTGCTGGAGTTCAGATTACCTGTAAGTTGATTTTCAGCATAACTGGTAATTGCAACAATCTCGGTTGCAGTGAAAAAAAAAAAAGAAAATATATGTATCTTTGGTTAGTGTAAACCGTTTTACATAACAATGTTGGAAAGCATTATTTTGATCAGTAATTTAAAAATTGTATAACTTTACGTGAAAGGAACTGTATTGAAATTTTTGTTGATTTAAAATGTCGAAAATAAGTATGTATGGTAATTAACTTTATTTGAAAAGTATATGGAAATTCATTCACGATTTTGTTAGTTTGAAATATTTAAAATTTAGTAAGTAGGTTTGAGATCTTGAAAAAAAGAACGTTCAACTTCAAATGAAAAGTGTGTTGGTTGAAATGTAGAAAATAAGTATGTTCAACTTCTGACGTGGCGGGATGTGGGGGCCCGTCAGATAAAAAAGAAAAAAAAACAATAAATGTAGTTGGCAATATGGCCATCCAACAAGGTAATGTGTACTGGCGTTGTCTGTTCGATATCCATTGTAATCCACACACACATCCACACACACACACACACACACATATATATATATATATATATAACACGTACCCATTTTTTGTTATCCTATCCTACAACTTTCTGTTCTCCTACCCTATATATTTCTGTATCTCTGCTCTAAGATTTTAATGACCTTGCCCCATATTTGTAGTGGTCATACCCTACAAATTTCTGTACCTCTGCGCCGTGATTTTTAATGTCTTTGCCCACATTTTTGTGATCTTATCCTACAATTTCCTGTTCCCCTTTCTTATATACTTCTATACCTCTGCTTCATGATTTTACATGTCCTGCCTTCTGCTCCATGATTTTACACGTCCCTGCCTCACTCCTATCCTACAACCCATTGTGTGTCCCTATCCTGCAAATTTCTGTACCTCTGGCTGCTAAATTGAAGTCGTAACTATAAAATACTCTTTGAGGAAAGTGTTCAACAACTTGAGCTATGCCTACCATGAAATTGTTAAAATTACGAATATTGGTATCCTATTTTAATGATTTACTGCACTCTTGTAGTGATAACATGTCCGTACTTAGAAGACCTACTCTGCAACATATTGTGGGGTAACTTAAAATGTGACTTGTTAAAGACCAAGTACAGTACCGGTCAAAAGTTTAAGACCACCGTTTAAAATCATCAAATGGCTCATATGACCTAAAGTCATCTATACCGCGGCAAAACTTTAAGTCCTATGAGAAGTTTGATGATTTTTCATGGTGGTCTTAAACTTTTGAGTAGTACTATGTCGTTAATAATCTCCATATAACACGAAATTTACATTCTACGGTTTTACTGTCAAATTCCCATAGTGATGTGTTTCAAGATTTTTTTCACTAAATGCCTGGGAAAGGCATTTAATGCGCAAAACAAATCTTAGACGAAATCGTAACACATTATACAAACTCACATAACATAATATTGGATTTATTTAAACAACGACCACAAAAATATAAATGTAGGTTTGATGCATCATTAGGTTAACCTCGTCACTACCCTACCAGCACACAGACATCCTGAGGACGTCCGTAAGATGTAGGAACTGTCGTCCCTAGGACGTCCTAGGGAAGTTCATGGAAAAGTACTACCTACGGACATCCCTAGGATGTCTGGCATACACATCCCTGGGACATTCCTAGGAGCTCCCTGCGATCTGTAATAAACACATCCCCAAGACATCCTCAGGAGCTCTCTGGGATCTGCATTAAATGCATCCCCAGGGCATCCCTAGGACCTCCCTGGGACCTGTATTAAACACATCTCTGGGAAATCCCTAGGAGCTCCCTAGGACATGTAATAAACACATCCCTGGGACATCCCTAGGAGCTCCCTGGGACCTGAATTAAATGCATCTCTGGGACATCCCTAGCAGCTCCTTCCAGCAGCGAAAGTAAAAGTTTAGTATTCAACACAAAAGAAAACCAATGCATTTGTCAAATACACATAATTGTTAATGTAGCCTCTTAAAAACCTTTCAAATAAACAATTCACCTGTAATAACATTTTTTAATGCTTCAACTTTCAAAAGTCTACCAGTAATAATAAAATATGTGTGTCTAAATTAATAAATTTACCAATTTCTTAAGCCATACATAAATTTTATGAGTTATCTACTAAATTAATTGCAACAAACCTCATGTATATTTAAATAATATCGTGAGCTATCTAATGGTCATATTAGGAACTTGCCTAGAAATCCACTACGTCCGAGGGAGCTCCTGCTCGGATATCCCAGGGAGTTCCTCAGAGGAGCTCCGTGGGAGCTCCCTGTAAGGACATCCCTGGGAGCTCCCCAGATGAGGAATTTAGGATGACCCAAATTCGTCTTCTAAGGAGCTTCCTGGGATGTGATGTACTTTTCGAGGAGGTACTTGGGACGTCTTAGGGACATGGTTTTTCGGAGCTCTCGGACATCCGAAATATTCATCCCCAGGACATCCCGAGGATCGTATGTACCCGGATATCCTCAATGGATGTCCTTAGGACATCCTGGGGACTTGCTGTGCTGGTAGGGTATTTACAAAAGAACTACGAGTACATTGCAACATTATCTGGCTTTATTCGTGACTATGGTGATTTTAATTAATTCGTAAAACAAAAGAATTGGCACAGTTTTTCTGTTACTGGATTACTACAGCAAGGACAAAAATCGTATCACTATTTAGCACGGGATGAGAGACTTTATTTCGAACAAGCATCGTCATGTGATGTCACATGTGACTTTTTTATTGCTGCCAGTTCTGCCCTTGCTCGCCAAGCATGGGCAGAAATGGTAGTCATGCAAAACTGGCATCTGCTAGTCCCACCCGAACAGCATACCAAAAAAACACTTCCGGTAAAATGAATGCCTACTGGCAGAAAACTATCAGAACTGGCACAAAACTGGCAGACTGGCAGCCCACGCGAACAAACCTAATGTACAGGTTCACTGAAGCTCTCCTGGTACTGGCAGGTTGTGGCTAAGGAAGACGGTGCAAGTTGATTTCACAATTGTGTTCTCTTGTCCATGCAGCATGAAGAGGGTGGCAGCAGTTGGTCTAGTCATGTCCGGCAGTTGTCTGTAACCTGGAGGTACAGCTGAGGCTTGAGGTTTTGGTTGCACCTTCCGGTAGGGTTGGTACACAGTTGATAGACAGTAGTTTTCCAGTGTCTCACTCCCCAATCGGTACATGCGTCACACAACTTGAACAACGTGAACTGGATGCAGTTGTCATTAAGGAGCATGGGGAATAACATGGTGGGTGTTGAGGACCTTGATGATGGCAGGTGCAAGTGTGCTGGGAATAATGTAGGACTTTGTCCAGCAAAACAAGTCCATCATTATTAGCATGAACCTCTTGTCATTGGCGGCTCTCAGGTGGGGCCTCATGAGGTCCAGGTTGATGATTTCAAATGGCTCTGTTGGCATTCACAGCTACTATTGCTGATGAACGCTGTCAGTTCAGCCCGACTTGTAGCAGTGGCACATCACACACTTCCAGATGTACCTCCGCACTTTTCATGCGACTTCTGGCTTGTAGAAGATGATGTGCATGTTCTTAAGAGTTTTCTGTGCTCCTAGGTTACTCCATCGTGGGTTAGAGTACAGGACATCAGCACACATGCTAGTTGGTAGGTACACAGTCCACCGGTAACGAGCCTTCAGCAAGCATGATTCTATGAAGCGGTCGGCCACTTTCTACTGCTTAATCACCATGGTGCTGCTGTGTTCTTGGTACTTCTGGAGATGGAACATTGGACCTACATGCAGGCCACTTGGTCCTACTAGAGGACCAAGGATGGCACACTGTTGATCTCAATATGATTGAGGATGTTGGTATTTTTGTCTGTAGAGTTTGTGGATGGCAAGATGTGTTCCCATTCAGCCTCATGGATAGCGACATCTGGGCAGGGTGACCTTGACAGAACATCGTGAAGCTGGTTTTCCTTCCCTGGAACATGCTTGATGGTTAGGTCATAGATCTTGAGTAACGAGGACCACATGGCGATCTTGCTGCGGGCCTCCCTCATGGTGTGAAGCCAGGTCAGGCACTGGTTGTTTGGGCACAGTGTGAAGCACCTGTACCTGAGGTAGGGATAATACTATTTCATGGCCCAGATGACCACTAAACACTCCTAACTGACATAGTCTCACTCCATAGGTCTAAATTTATTTGTGTAGTCAGTAACTCGCTGCTGATCGTCATTGTAGTACAACTGTTACAGCACCGTGTGTAAGCCCATCTGACTTGCATGGGTTTGGAGAATGAGTGGCTTGGTTGCATCATATCCGACCACGGTCGAACACTTGCATCATTTTTTCTCCTGAGAAGCTTCTTCTGTCTCTACTTTCACTTTGAAATTTCTGCTGTACCATTAGGGCCATCAATGGTGCCGTCATACTTACGAACTCCTCCACATATTCCTGTAGCTAGACGATGAGTCTGAAGAACTTTCTCAGCTGTTTCTAGTGCAGATTGTCGGATAGTCTTGGATAATGTTTTGGTGTTCTGAGTTGGGACATTTGCCTTTGGCATCAACCACATAAGTAGGGACCTCATGCGGATTCTAGCTCAACTGGGAGCAAAACCGGCACAAGGTGCATTTGAATAGCATGGGCCCCCTCCCCCAGGTGGTACTAGGGCTCTGATTGGCCTAGAGGGTCATTAGGGTGGTGTGGTCTTGGCTGGGATTGGATATTGTGGAATTTTGGTACGAATAGCACCTAAGTGCCATGAAGCCTATGATTGGCTGAGAGCTTAAGCCCTGCCTCTGGGAGGGGAGCAGAGGGGAATGCGCCCTTTTGGTACAAGTTGTGCTTAAGTGCCATGAAGGGGAAGTGTATGTCCCTACCTCCCTCTCCTTATAGCATACCCCTGTAGACTCTCCTACCCCCTCCCTCTACATTATAGCATACTCTTATAGCCTCTCCTGCATTGAAGCATACCACTTCCTCTCCTTATAGCAAACCCCCAACCTCATAGGATACTCTTCTAGCCTTTCCCTCTCCTTATAGCATACCTCTGTAGTCTCTCCTACCCCTCCCTCCTCACTACCTTATAGCATACTCCTGCATTGAAGCATACCTCCTGTAGCCTATCATACCCCTCCCTCTCCTCCATCCTTATAGCATACCCTCTCCCAGGTCTTAAGACAAACTCCTTTCATCCCCTACCTTAGGACATACCCCACTTCATCCTTATACACCCACCCATTACCTTACAGCATACCTCCCAGCCCATCCTTATTCCTTCCCTAACCTTATGACATACCCCCTTCATCCTTATAGCATACCCTTGTACCACCCCTCCTCCTCCATCCTTATACCCCCTACCCATTACCTTGTAGCATACCTCCTGTAGCCCATCCTTATTCCCTCCTTATCCTTATGACATACCCCCTCAGCCTATCCTTAGTGCTAACCTCACACTCTTCCTTAAAGCATAGTCCACCCCTCTTCCCCTAACATACCCAGAAGCCTATACTTAATACTACACAAGTCTTAGCATTACCCCACCTGCCTATCCCTCTCTCCCCTCCCAAGCAGGCTCACCTCTAGAGACGTCCTCTCCTCTCGACTTCCGAATCTCGACTGAGGCTGGCTGGAGGAATCACCAGTATAAACTGGTAGTCCCCACCCTACTCCAACCAGCAGTATATAAGGTAGGGTTCAAGTATTTAGTTCCCAAGATGCCATTGCCGTGGTGACACAGCAGATGTGCACAGCATAACTAGGTAGACGTGACACTGCTAATTTTTATGAGAATGAATATTGTTTTTTTTTTCTTTCTTTAACTACATAATTTAAACGACAAGGGTCAATGAAATAATATCACACATTTCATTTCAAAACTAACATTTATTTTCTCAATGCACCAGTGCCCTTAAAAACAGATACATTCACAGCCATTTTTTTCCCATAGTTCAGCACAATACAGAGCTCCATTTGGCATGTACTTGCAGCTGAACACTGTGACGAACACACAGTTGTGTGTGTGTATGTAACAACACACACACAGGTCATAGATTCCCCCTAGTAGGACATGTGTGATCCATCACCACATCAAGCATGGATGCTCTATTGGAAGTCAGGCAAACTATAGAGTAGGCCAAGAAGGTGAGCAGCCACAGTTTAGAGATACAGACAACCTCTGTGTGCAGAGGTGTGTAGACAGTCCCATTGTTCACATCCAGAACGCCAGGCTGGACGAGCTGGCATTAGGCAACCACACAGCTCATCAGGCAGCCAGATTGGCAGGCGTGCAGACAGTCAGGCAGGTGGGCAGCCAGGCAGACATGAGTAAATTCTCTATTTTCCTTTTATAACTTTGACTGTGCAGAGGAATGCAAAAATCACCCCACTGCAAAGTCGTGATAATTTCTGTGTTGATGTAACACTTATCGTCAATTGCCGAAAACACTATTTTGGATACACATTCCATATAGACAACATGATTGTGCGACCGGAAATGATAGTGGGTGCCCCAGACTCGTGAATTTTGCACTAAGCATTCCAAATAATCATTAAACATGAGCGTGTTCAGCACGTTACCCTTTACACCTTTAGCTTTATGCGTATATTTCCCATCCGGCAGGGTGTAAGCATAAAGTTTAGGCTGTAAACTACAAAGGCAGTGATGATGTTGCCACCTCACTCATCCTTCATAACGCCTGAAACACCCCTGTTTATACAAGGAAAACCTTCACTATTATTTGGCGCATAGTTGGAAGTGTCAAAACGTGTGGCCAAATGAGAAGCTATGCGAGGGTACACATCGTGACAGTGTACCTCGTAAATCAAACTGTCGGTATCACAATACAGCAGGTGTAAGGAGGGCGAAGGAAACATTTATCGCACAAAGTTATAATGGAAATCATACAAATACAATTTGGAAAGGTCGAGAACTGCAACACCGGTGTACGATGGTTAGTGGAAGGTAATGTAGAGCTTCTCCATCTCGATTAAAACCAGCTCATCAGCAAGGATTTGTCACCCTTTGAATGTTGGATGCCCAATCAGTTCTGCCGCACCATATATATTGTTGTACCGCGAAACGTCACGAATATCACATTCCCAGCGATCATTTTGATGAAACTTGCCATAAACGGAATTACACATTAATTTAAAAACGATTTCTCAAATGCATTCGCTGCTTGAGAATACTTATCTAGGTTGATCCATGCACTCTGGTCAAAACTCAATACACGGTGAACAGACTGCAGAACAGTACCATACTCCAGGTAGTGCTTCAGTGTTTACCCATGTATGATATATTTCTTCCGCTGTTCTAAAGTGAGCAAGAGTTTTTCTATCGAGCCATTTGGTGGTACGCCATTGATGGGTGCAAGTGGCAGATCAGATAGCACATCATGACATTCCTCTGGGAACATCAAATCAACATCCACAAAAAAAGCATGAGTCCCCTTGTTATCGAAGTTGGCGAAATCCCAAAGAGAAAATTAATTTGCCAGAACCCACTGAATATTAGCAAAAGGAAGCTTCGACATCATTGTATAACTGTACATATATTTGATGTCAAAGTAGCAGACGTAGAATGACGGGAGGGAAGGGTTGTAGTCCTCGTGCATGTAAATATTGTTGGTAGTTGCATGCCTTTTACTCACTTGAGTAATACCGCCTTGAACCCCTCGTTCAACAAAAAGATATTTATCAGCGTCGGTCAGCAGCTCCAAGCGCACTTATGTCTTTGATAAGAGACCATCCCAGGCTAGAGCAGGAGCCGTAACATAAAATGCGGGGTCCACGCCGCAGGCCTCCAAGCAGACAGTACTGAAATTCTCAAACACTTCTGCTAACAAACATTTATCCTCATGAAAATACTGCAAGGCATACTCCATTAAGCTACCACAGTTGAACGCATGTCAGGCATCATAAGCATGCATGTAATCACTCTCGCTGACACCCTTGATTCGCATTACATTGCAGATTTCCATAGACAGCACATGATTGTATGGAAATACCTTCTTTCAATGCGCCAAATCAAACTGAATGTCGTCTGGAAACTGCGCCCGGGTGAGTTTTAGCTAGTGCGACACTATATTACTGGCTAAAGAGTCCAGCGATGCGGTAATGAAATTAAAAGAATCTATAAACCTAAGTCGTACTGTGCGCATGCCTCCTTGTGCAGTGTTCCCATACGGAATATGTTTCGTGATACACTTGTAACTCTCCATAGTGTTCCCAATGACTTTGATTTTGTCTGGGTTTTCCACAACCACGCTGCCATCTGCCTGTGTTACACGGCGAGAGGCCAGTGGCCGCATGAGAAAATGACAGTCATAATTTTGCATGTTGTGGAATACAGCTACGAGCTGATTCTTCGCAAGATGGAACTGTAAATTGCACTTGTTGTGCGTGTATCCTCTAAGTTCACCAGTCAAGTGGTCATGGTCAAGTACAATTTTGTCTGAAGTATTGTTCAAGTCCTTGCAAATGTGACATTTAGTCTGACTCGCGAGCCAGACCCTATCGGTCGCAGTCAGCACCTCCTTACCTACATCTACCTTGTATATGTTACATACATATTTTGTCAGCTCGATAAGTTTAGCCACAAGATGTTCCATACAATCCTCACCCACAAATGTATGGTACTTTGTTTTGCTAGCATCATAACTACATACTGACAAAACAGATGCAGTGTACTTTATATGTTTATTCATAACTGTCGTGCTAGGACCGCCATCTTGTGGCATACATGTAGCCATGGGCTGCAAAAAAGTTTCAGTGTCGCAATATGCTACAAAACCCATTCTCTGCTGCTTAGAAAAGTTTGTGAATTCAAGCCACTTATCATCCTGACAAGGGAATGTAGCTCATACAACAGAGTGTTGTCTACACTGCTCATTGTGTGCAGTGAGTTTGTCTTCGCTCGAAAAATACTGATGACAGTACTGGCAAATCCAAATTTTTCCTTTATGTTTAGGCAACTGACTACCCACAAGTCGAGCCAGATTTTTTATAATTACAAAGTGTAAATGAGCAGTACATTCACTGGCGCGAAGTGCCAAAACATTTACGTTGCGCTCTCTTCGCACAGGTGATATGTGAAGAGGAACTATGCGAGTGTCCATCGCGTTCACGTTTTTCAATAATATTTGTGTCTTTGTCAATGCAAGCGCACACATTAACACAATATTATTAATGTCCACGAAATGCGATACCTGATGTAGCATCGTAGGGAAAGTCATACCAGTCATCTTAAAAACTGTCCTAGGATCAGGATAAGGCATGCGTCTGTTAGCATCACGTGGGCCGGGATACAAACCCGCAACCATGCTGTACAAAAAGCAGTCGTCAGTAGGACAGTCTACATTGACGCAAACTTTAGTGTGCGCAGCGCCTACTGTGAACGGCCTATACTGAGATATATGCTCGTCCAGTTGTAGGAGCTTCAAAGTCCACCCACTATCGCGCCCAGCAAATTCTGTGACGTTATTTGTAAGTGTGGGGATGAATTCCTCATCAAATGTTTCACCTGTGTCTGAGGACTCGAGAAACGCACGTGATTTGGAAGAAAAATGAAAGGTCCATGCTGTAGTTTCCTCCGCAAACTAGCCTTTAATAAATTTACCACTTAGAGACACATACACTTTAATGGGATGGTGTTGCCGAGAGAGTAAAGTCAGGAAGGGCTCTCTACACCTGATAAGAAATGTGTTCAAATCCACTTCAGTTTCAGCCTAATCATTACTGATATGTGCATCCACGAGTTTATTACCAAACACCATATTCAAAAGAGTGTAAGTGAGCAGAGCTGGAGATAAGCGCTCATCAACAGCAGCTGGCGAGGACGATGCGACACGAGATGTGCTGGCCTCGCCAACATTCTGTGCACAGACACGCATACCAGGAAAAGACATCTTTACATCCCCGTTTATGAAAAAAATATATAGATACACTACACTGCCTTCTTTACCCAGGTCTGCAAAAATAAAAATTATATATGTAATAACATGCACAATTAGGTATCGGTTGTTTCGGTAGCTCAGTGGATAGAGCGTTAGAGTGAAACTCTAAAGGTCCAGGATTCGAATCCCTGTCGAAACAACTTTTTTTTAAATTCCCCAACGATGCTTCAAACTATGGACATGTAGAATGTCACTCTATTGTTATAGCATTTGAACTACGGAGGTGTAAGCACACATTACTTACATACACTACACTCAAACACTTAATATTTCATACGTATGCTACATTCAATCATGTAATACTACTTACAGTCACACGAACGTACATAAATACATAACCTACATACGCTACATTCGAACACAACATTTCATACATATGCTATATTCAATCATGTAATGTTACTTACAATCACACGTACATCCATACATAACATACATACACTACATTCAAACACATAACGTTTCATACATATATGCTATATTTAATCAAGTAATGCTACTTACAATCACACATACATTACCCACATGCGTGCATTCAAACAGGTAACAAAATACATACAATCACAAATATGTAACACTACATACAATCACAGGTACGCACGCACATACATACATGCATTCAAACATGTTACACTACTTATAATCGCACGTACGCACACATCCATTCAATCATTCGGATATTCACTGTTAATGTTTAGTATGTAGTTGCGTGTAGACGTAACAAGATGCTACTTGTAGTTAGTTGGGTGTAGACGTAACAAGACAAGTTGTTACAAGGTGGTGGTGATATACACAATGATGTGAGATACATATATCAATCCCTTTTATACCCCTTCTCTCAGACATGTTCACTCTGACACTCCCCTTCAGAACATGTGTTCCAGAAAGAGAGGGCTGTATTTGCTCTGTCACCATGCCTGTGGACCACTTGTTTTTTTTACCAACCCCATGTTTGTGGGTTTACGTCCCAGAGGAACAGAACACGTAAATTCGTGTATTGTGTTAGTTGGTTTGTCGTTCAAATAGTAACCTCCCGCGATATTCAAATTAACTCTACAAATGTTCACTGGAAATATATTTACAGGATCTTGTGAATCGTTAAAATGGTTTGCACAGTAAATTGCTGGTTTAAAAGCTAGCATTCTGCAAAATGTGTTACGAGCTCTAAAGTCTATTAATATGCTACTTTACATCCAACAGTTAAGCGTGTTTTCATTTCCTTTTAGAGAAAACATTGTGCCTTTAGGTAATGCAAACCTTAAATATTCTTCAGTATCAGAAACTTTGTAGGAACCTGTAGGAATTACGATTTCATGTTGCTCACTGCCTGTCTGATATACAAATCTGTTGTTCCCAACATCAATATTTGGTTATGAATTATAACTAACGAGACTAACCAAACATACTTGCCATTCACTGGACAAGTCGAAAGTCGGAAAATTCATGTTCAATAGTGTAATCAATCATTGACAACACCAACATTCCTGAGCATCTATGCTCAAAAAATGGAATCTAAGGGTGGCTTAATAAATAAATAAATAAAATAAATAAATACATATATACTACAAGTTTTTGTGAAGTTACGTAAATCACACTTTTTCTGTCTTTTTTACACTAGTATTACTAGTGATATTGTTTTCTTGATCTTTGTATTTTTATTGTGTTTATATTGTATTGTACTGTTCCTGACGATTTCTATAGCAATGTATTGTTGCTCGACAGAAAGATAAATAAATAAATAACACGCATTTCAGAGTTATGATTACCGAACATTTGCCAACACCTGTTCTCAGTCGGCATATTTTTCTTTGAAAACGAAATTAAATTAACTGTCGGACATCGTACGACATGGCGCCGAGCTGGGAACCGATTAAATATCACCACTTGCGTTTTGCACCGGCGCAGCGCAACACAAGTAAAATCTGCTCTGCACCTGCACTTCGAGTCGTAGTTGGAATTAAATATTCACGAAAACGAAAGACGCAAGGGGCGGAGTCTATTTTGGCTCGGCGCAACTACCACCCCTCTCCAGCTAGCAGAAGCCAATCAGAAAATTTGTAACATCGTTCTCACTGCCACATTGACGACAAAAACTGTCTACACACAGCGTGTTTACATGCAGATATAGCTTCCATGTAGCAGTGAACAATTTCTCGCGCTAAAAGTAATGTTTTGGTTATATTTTTCGTAACCTCAAATAGTGTAGTTTTCTCGTGCTTATACAAGGATGTAAGAAATGCAGTTTCATATCAAGTTATAAAGGAAAATTGTTACAATGTTTTCATTATAAACATATATGTCGTATTTGCGTTTTGAAGTTTAAAAAATTAATTTCTCTAGTATCGTGGTTATTTCAGTGTAGTGAATGTGTGTGTTCAGTTGTATTGAATGAGATTGTTCGTGAATAATTAAGTACTATATTTACGGAGAGTAGCATTTTTGTAACACAATTGGAAGACATCAGAATGTTTTGAGTGGTTTTCGTCTGTAACCATAGCTTTTAGCTTTTACATACTTTATGTTGCTAACGGAAAATAAAGTGCCTAAAGTGATAGATGTGTGACGCGATTAGAGCAAAAATTATGTATACATTTTATATTTGTACTGGTATTAATTTGAGTGACTTAGTTTTGAAATTCACGTCAGTTATTTTAACTTGTGTGGCATGGTATTTGTGAGTGTAGGCCTACTACCTAACGGGCTATACATGTGGCATTTGCCTTTCAGTGAGTAGTAAATTACCCAATCGTGATACATTGATTATTTCTAAATAATTCATTGCTAATGTGTAGTGAATACGAGTGGCTTTCGTACACCTATACTACAATAAATTTAATTAGGTCTAGATCACGGTCGTAGAGGAACAGGTCTGGACACTCGCCTATCTACCAATGTATTTTGCTTGACCCCCTTGTTGTTTGGCTGTAGTTCGTCAAGTTACCGAGATTGTTGTACTTTTTGGCGCTGTTTTCCGGGCGGTCGGACTCAAACTCCATCCACATTTTTCCATTGTTAAATTTAAAAAGTAAATAAATATTGCTGGAGCCTTTTCTTAAATTTGTGAGCGAAGAAAGTATTTCATAAATTGATAAAAAAATACATTTTGATAAATTGTTTATCTTAGCGGAAAGGAAGTGGGCGGAGTTTAGTCCGACCGCCGTAACATCAGCGCCTATAAAACACATTATTCTCGGTAACTTGGTGAACTACAGCCAAACAACAAGGGGATCAAATATCCAGGCGAGTGTCCAGACCTGTTCTTCTACGGCCGTGGTCTAGATGAATGTAAGTTCTATGTTCACCGAGATAGGGTGTGATATGTGTAGACAGCAAGTCTCACGAAAGACTTAAAACTAAAATGATAGCCCTCCCGTTTTATGAAATAAAGAGAATTCCAACAGAATCACTCTTAAATATAAAGCACGTGTAATGTGGAAACAAGTCGGCGAGAAAAATGTGATGTTGATCACCCCATCCAAGCAAGGAAAATAGAGAGGTAATGTCACTGCTCTAAACAATTAGCCAAACAGGTACTTGCATAACATATTCGCTATTTATTTGCATTATCACTTGCATAAAAGTTATAAGCAAAGTTTTTTAAGTGTGCCAATAACCTCAACAAACCAACTCTATTTTCTCGTCGCATGCCTCAAAATATATTCGTGGGAAAGGATAATAAATCTTTGCCCATTTTAAATTGCATTTTTAGTAAAAAACATTACAGTTTCGTACTTCTACTGTACTTCGTAACTATTAACAGCTGAATGTGTACACGAAAACGTAAATACAGGGTGGACCAGAATTCATGTGCCAAAGTCCGGGAGGGGATTCGTTATGGAAAATAAGGTGGGGTATATAAACCAACACTATTCTGTGGTAAATATTAAGGGAGCTACGCCACGTTGAAAAAAATAATTTTTTAAACATTTTTCGAAAAATACTAGAAAATATAAGAGATAGAGCCACCAAAATTGACATAGAGC